>JXWZ01000308.1:0-16702 GCA_000956215.1 Anopheles farauti No. 4
TGCCTGCCGCTTTTAACCGGCTTTCTAGACTGATTTTTACCACCATAGCTGATTTGTCACTCCTCGCTAGGGGGAGACAGTCCGAATGGGATCATGGTACCGGTCCTGTCGTGTGAAGACCGACGCCGCTACCACTACACCACCGGGCCGCCCCTATAATAATATGTTATTATGTTATAATATGTTAATAATAAAACAATGTAAAAGAAAACGGGGAGTTTGCTTTCGTTTCTATTTTGTTAAAAACAGAAAAAAGTTATTAATTAATTAATTTATTTAGAGAACTTACGGCCTGGCCGAATTGCTCAGTAAAAAAAATTAAGATAACCGCAAAAATACTATAGATACTGCCAAGCTAGGATTTCATGAATATGCAAAAAATGGCTTTGTTACCCTCATTTGCTTATGCTCCACTTGAAATAATAAAGTAAAATTATTATTTGTTTCTTGTTGTTTCTTTATTATGACTACCTTTAAATGGTAGTATACGTATCATTACACGTTACTCGATTACACTAAGCATTTTCTGCTTTTACTTTTATTTGTTTCTATCACGTTACTTTTTTCACCTTTTTTGTGTATTTTATATATTTTCTATATGTAAATCACATAATCCATCGCACTAAGGAGATAATGTTGCACAATTTTTTAAATTGAAATCCCAAGCACAAAATTTCTGCAACCGTTTCAAGCAAACGTCTTATAGCCCCACAACCTTCAAGCAAACTTTTTTTTACACGATTTTTCCCTAGCGTAATGTGCTGGTAATACTCCTACACGTCGCCAGATTCGTGAGACTGTTTGTGGTGTTCCTACTCGCACAGACCTCGTAGACCTGTGACGTGACTGCCAAGAGTGCGCACTCTCGATCGCAATCGTCTACCCAAGGAAGGACCTTTCGCATGCGTAAACGAAGCCCAATTGAGGCTAAACGTTGTTTCGACCTCCATACGGCTGTGCAGTATAATTACCGCCGAGGAGCCAATAATTCACTACTAACTATTTCTGCTCGAGGAAGAAATCCCAGCTGCACGGAGCGGCCAAATACCAGCTGCCCAGGCGGCCAGCAGCCGTTCGACCTAATCGCGCGAGATGATTATGATATTTTAAGCATTGCGATGCCTTCGCTGCCCTGCTCGATCACTTCGATTCGCTACACTGGTTTGGAAGGAGCGGGAGGGGCAAAAACGGGGTAGAAACATACAATAAACTGCCCCTCCCGTAGCTCATTTGCCAACCAGCGATGGTGGCACCAGCTTCAGCATGCCATATTGAGCATGCAAGATGGAAAGAATGTACCCGCTACATATCGATCGTCTACGGAAAACGGGGGGGACGGTTCGGAGGAATCAAAAGTTCACGAGGCACACCAGTGAAGCAGCAGTGAAAAGCGGAGCATGGATAATGTTGATGATCGCTGGGAAAGCAATCGGGAGGGTGGGGCTACCGGTAGGGGGTCACGCTGAGGTAGGGTGGGACGAAAATGAAAAGAGTCAAAACATCACAACAGACAAATTGTTAGTTAAAAATCATTTAGCTCTCAATTTAGTTGATTCGTTTTTTTTTGTGCTACTGGAATTTAAATCGAACGATGAATTTCTTGGCTAGGACACGCTGAAACCCTGCCCAGGTCAGATCGCCAGCAACGTCTCATTACTGCAATCGATGATGTTTTGTGAGTTTGTGAGTCGTTGATTGCCTCCCGGTTGTCCAGTGGCTCCCCGTCTTCATCCCACGGTTAACGGACTTCGTTTGGGTTCGGCTCGATCTCGATCGGTGGACTGAGTGGCCAACCGTAGCGATCGTAGCGTATGGGATCGGTTTGGGAAGGGACAGCTAGCGACCAGCTACCACCTAGGTATTCCTTTCGTATACCTCACCCATCCTGCATTGTGCATTGTGCTTATTAGAAAGTATTACCAATGGAATTTTAATTTATAAAAGCGCTAGAAAATTGACTCTAATTTCTCAATCGACGTCGACGGGACCTTCCTGTCCTGTTGCGATTGTTTTCGTACGGCTGTGCTGACTGCTTCTCGCCCTCCCGACCACTTCTCGCCCGCTGCCCGCCAACGAAGAGGCAGTAGCAATTTGTGAAATGTTTTCTCTGTCGTTATTGATTTCCCTCCTATGTTTTCTTCCCTCCATTCGTTCAGTGGCCATTTTTCTAGATACTTCCAGCGGCTCGTGTAGTGGCGATGGGAATCAATTTCTTTCGCGATCCCCATTGAAGAAAAGGTAACTCCTGCTTCGCTGGACATTCCATTCGTGCGTTCTTCATAAGCGTGCGAGCGCCCTTTTGTGTGATTCTGCAATTGGATTTGTTTCTTTTATGTTTTATTTCGTTCATTTGTACGATTATCTTACTCGATCTTACCGCTGGTGCTGCTGGAGGGATTGCGCGATCGCTCGTCGGTCGTGGAGAGAGCCCCATCGATAACGGTAGTGACGCGATTGGTTCGGTCCGGTGATCGATGTCTAGATTTGGATTATCATACTTTCTGATTTACGCTCCATTTACGTTCGATTCAATTTACGGTTTGGGGCAGGGTGAGCGGTCTCCGGCCAGCACAACCAATTACCGGACCCAATTACTCGACGATTGTTTGTGCATTTTTGTGTAAATAGCTTAATAGGTTTTAGAGATTGCAACAGTTTTTCAATCGATTACGTTCGTTCACTGCCGCACACGTGAGGTATCCTTGAGCTGGTCACGTCTTGCTGTAGAAATTGGGTTGAAAAGTTGACGGCGAGAGAAGCCAACGGAGGCATAGAATGTTATGTGTTCATCGTTCACCTTTGATTCGTTTCATTCGAACCGTTTGAGTAATGTAGTTGAATAGATTGGGAATAAATTGACCGCCTATTCAATTGTATGAAGTAAAAGATGGCCATCTAACCAATAATTTAAATTTTTCTTCTTTGAAATAGAATCAACATTGTATGTGATTTTGTTACATTCATTGCCAGTGTGACTTTTGTCTCAATCATCCGTTCAAATCATCCGTTCCTATGTTTAATTATGAACCGAAGTAAGCAAGTTGATAAAATATGTTGTTAAATATTTAATAAACTTTTTAGTTTATATTCAAATCGCATGTTTGGTATGATCGTATGTACAAAGAGACGTTCTTTAATAGATAATATCGTTTTACCAACAAAAATTAACTGAAATGAAATTAGTCTTAAAAAACTAAAAAATTAGTCACAATAAATGTAACATCTAATAATATGAAATACTATTTATGCTAGACTATTTTGCAGTACATTGATTTTAAACGGGCTAATTATTTTTATTTACTGTTTAGATTTATTTTATTTTATTTTTTATTTTATTTACTGTTAGTTGGGAAATCACTAAACTCACTAAAAATCATATCATCACATCTCAGAATAAAAACTTACTAAAATCATAGGCATCATCTTTTCAAAAGTAAACGAGAAATAAACGATGATTATAAAAATGTAGAACTCTTCAAACCATTAGGATGTATTTTTAAAATAATCATTGGCATAAGCTTTATGACAAGAAATTAAAAACTGATTTCAAACAATCCGGTTTCATCAAAATCTTCCAACAATTTATAAAACAGTACTGTTTAATATGTTTGGTTGTATGGTTATGTGCAAAGAAAACGCAAGAGAAAGGTTTATGTAAATCTATCTCTCACTTAATGAATACTACGAGAAGTATGTAAGTGTTGTTAGTTTTCTTGTAGTAATAACTAAATTGTAATAAAATAATAGATATCATAAAAAATCAATTAAATATATCATCACTAAATCCTAAGTGTGTCACACACCTAAACGCAAATTCTCGATCCTATCTGGGAAGTGCACATTCGACCTCAATTAAAATCCCCACCACAAGTACAATCAGTGTGAAGCAAAACAAGCAACACAAAAAAAAGGTGCAAATGTGAGAATATCAAAGAAAAAGAGGCGAGGAATCATCAGCTCTGACGGGCAGGCAGGCAAACAAAACACATCACAAAAACATATCGCATGACACAATGGAACGGAAATTAATAAGGGTTAATAAAGTCCTGTTGATTACACATTAACGCACGAGATACGTGTGTGTGTTTGTGCGCGCCTATGCTTTGTTTTATAAGCGTTTGCATTGTGCGCTCCTGTCGCGCGTTTTGCAAAACATATCCGGATGCTGAAACCATCACGTTCCCGTCAGCCGCCCCCGTTCCTCGAATGGAACAGCTTTTCAGGATCAGGATTTGTTTTTCGCTTACCCTTCCAAAAACATATGTGGCTGTGCTATTCTCATTTAAACTGTAATGACACTTGAGAGCACTTGAACGGTGCCTAATTCATTTACGTATACCCAACCATAAATGGGCTAATGTGCAGCAGATTCTAGTGAGTTGATTTTTTATTTTCGTTTTCCGTTTTCGATGAAACTATACGTATCCTTGCTTGTTATGGTTTATAGCGTACGTGGGTTTTACGGTTTAATAATGCACTATGGAATTCACCATTAACTTTGCATTAGTGCAGTAGATTATGCAAATAATAACAATTGAATAACGAAATTGTTCAAATATTTAAAAACAATTATAAAAGTATAAAACAATGAAACATTAAATTCAATATTTTTGAACGCAAGAGAAAGTAATAAATACAATTTTTTGAATTTATGTTTTTCTTGCAGCTGAACGTGTCGTTCTTTATTCACAAGAACCCTCCATTGGATGGCATAAATAAATTTATTTTTTTTAAATTATTGTTTTGATAATCCAATCCTCTCTACTTAACACACTGTTTATAAATTTGCGGCTCGTTTTTGCAATTAAGATCCGGTTTGTGCCTCTTCACGACCAATTACTTCAGCGGCGCATTGTTTTCGATTCAAGTGTGTTCGAGAATTAGGGCCACAGTGATATTACGAAAACAATGCATGGTGTAAATCCTTTCAGAAACACAAAACATTCGTCCCACCGTTCTGCGAAATCGACGAAACATGCGCCTTTCCTCCCACCGGAAACCAGCGCGGCGACGAAGATGGTGATGGTGATCGCGATGATGATGAAGGGTAGTATAAGCGGAGTGATCGCGGATTCAATGTCACTCGGGTACGCTTTGGACGCTGTCCGAGAAGTGGCGGTAGGCGATTTTTCTGTGTTTTTCCACCGTTGTTGTAGGTATGGACACGCATAAAATTTCCCCTTACGAAGCGGCATGCGGCTCGGCGCAATAGCGACTTCCCGTTCTATCGGTATTCTATCCTTTTACGATCAAAAGTGCCACAATGAGTGGTTTTGTTTTCTACCAGCGTTGGTTTGGGTAGATTTGCGTGCGCACGTAAGCGTACGTATTATTTTCTCATTAGGCAAGTTTATCGCCATGTGATCTGCGTGCCCTGTTTTGCTTGATATCGTACAAACGCTTCCGAAAATTATTATAGTTCCGGCATGCTTTGGCATGGAAGTCGGGCATGCGCTGTACTCGTAACGCCCTCGTCGCAATTTGAATGAAATTTAAGCCTGCCAGCTTGAATGCTGATATTTGATCTCCTCTTTTTGGATGTAATAAACAGCAGTAATCTTGTTCCGTTTGCTTACGTTTAGCATCATGAGGGCCGATGGCTTTGGGGAGACCCTTTTTTTCATGTTTATCATAGCGTTATGAGCATTGGATTTAATGAATTAATTTGACTGAACAAAGGATTTGTTAATTCTCCTCAATTAGATGTGACTGTCATCCGTTTCCTTGTGTTTCTGTGCTGGTTGTTGCCGATACTACGACAGGCGGAGCGAGCAATCCCACGACCCGTGGTTAAAACATTTATCTATTCTGAGAAGATGCACTAGCTGAGAAGGAAGCTTCTGGGCAATCGTTGCGTTAAATTGAAATTTAAAATGCTTACAGTTTTGGTTGTTGCAACCGTAGGTCAAAATTAGATTGAGGAATGTTAAACGCTCTAAGCTATTTATTTCGACTTAATTGATAATTGGAAGCATTTGGGTAACTATATTTAACGATTGCAACATACTGCTTACACTTGTCGAGTTCTACCCAGCAGTTCTCACTAAGAGCCGTTTTACCATTCCATCGATACAATTTTCGTCGGATCTACCATGCATCCGACCAATTTGTTTGTTTAAAAGAACGTCATGATCATTAAAGTATTACGTTGTTCTAGAGAAATGAACAATCCACCAAAAGAAGATGAAATTATCGCGTTTCAGAATTATCATCCTTTGCGTTTGCCAAGTATATTGGAAATTTGACCAAATTTATCTAATTTCTTAAAGGTTTCTCTACGAGCATAGCTCGATACTTCATCCTGACAAAGGACGCAAGTGCTCTCTGTTGCTAGATAAGCTGGTTTAATTGTTTGGAAGGCCTGATAACCTCTCGGTCTCGGAGGCCAGAACGTTTCAATAGTTGAGATATGTATGCAGATGCCGGATTATTGTTTCTCCTAGAAAGTACTTATTAGCAATCCAAACCGCACGAGACGAAGAGGTTGGAAACGAGCTCGTTAACTATATCGAGTACGATCTGATGGAGGTAGGACACAATCGCAGCTGGGGAATGAGTATGCTGTCGACCGATTGGTCTTAAAAGCCACAAAACATTAATAAAACTTTGAAAAAAATAGACAGCAAACAGGGAAACGAACGAACACGATGATTTTAGCATACTTGTTAATATTTACGACACTTTTTTGTAAATAATTTAATGATAATAAACGTGATAAATATGCTTCTCTGTCTATTTAAATAGCATTGTATTTTTAGTTAGCATTGCTCAGCTCGGTTAGTATGGGATAATTCATAAGTTTTGTGTAATAAATTTACAGGTAATAATTATATTTGAGACTTTAATGTGAAAAATGTAAGAGCTTCAGCAAAAACTATTCTGCCGTTCGTAATTGTATTGATAAATTGAATTTTGTATTATTATAGCCATTTTTGGTGAAATCACAACCTGTTACCAAATCTGCCAACCGAAGCCAGCAATTAAGGTTGCTCATGAGCAAATGCGAACAAAACTGGACACGGTCTACCCGTACCTTCCGACTACCACCACCAGTATCAGTGCCAGTCCAGTTAATCTCATAAACATCGCAAGGGCAGCACACCATCAGGCCATCCGATGGCTTAATTGAGATATTCCACCATTAATTATCGAAACAAATGACTTCACATTCACCCTGGTGGCCCGGCGCAGGTCAGAAACGGGGTACTTGGTCGCTGTTACCTAGTTATTAGCCCAAAAGCACCGTGAAATACCACACCTTGGCGGGCGAACCAGAAACGAAAATAAAAGCCAGGTTGCCTTCAGCAACGTTGCCTGATCGGAACTGGGTATGAAGTACTTTAAGCAAATCCCAATGCTTTCACAAGCACTAGTGTTTCTGGAGGTTTCGCTTATATTGTGCTCGTTTCGACGCGGAACCGATACTGAAGCCTCCGTTTGTTTTCCTTCCCTTATTGGAAGATATATTCGAAAGGCATCGGCAGTTTACATGCGTAACGATTATTTATGCGTTTGCTGCAGAATGCCGGGACGGCGCCGGGGCTGGGTGGTGACGTGGGCGGACATGTTTTGGGTAACATCATAATCACTGCTAGGGCGCTCCAGCACTCACAAGCATCAATAGCCACACAATAAAAGCACCGCGGGGAATGTTTTCTTCCTGCTTTACCCGGCAAGGATTGTTCGATTTTTTTTTCCGGGACGTTGCTTTTGGCAATGCAACGAAGACCGATCGAGGCGGACCAAACGTATCGTACCGATCGTAAGGATCTAGGTCGTGATATCTATACCCGCTTGCAGCAACAGCAATACCTTTGGCACGTACGAAATGATTAACGACAATTCTTTCCGCTGGACTTTTCGGGCTTCCTTTGGAGGCAGCAGTTTCAAACAAATTTGCAAAATCTTATAGAGAGTGAGAGAGAAAGAGGTTAAGATCGATCTTGAGCAGTATACTCGGGTGCATGAACGAATCATGAGCACCCGATTCCCGTAGCCTGTACACCAACTTTGTGTTTGGTTGTAGTCTTTAATTATCTGCAACTGCAACAGTAAAATGCTGCAGCTATCGCTTTTGCGGTATCGGCATCCTGGCACCCGTGTGTTCCCGAACTCGCGGCCGGTGGAATGGGTGTTAATAAGGGCTATAAAAGTGCCGTAAATTATAGTGGCCACCGTAAAACGAGAAGTTATTCTTGAATATAATACTTTTGTGGCTGCCGGTGTTTTTTTTTTGTTTTTTGGTTTGATCAGTTGTTTTCCTCATGCCGATATTCTCTGGTCTCGGCTCTTGGGAGCGTTTAATATTTTTCATCCGAATCTTTAGTCATGCATTTAAGCGATGTACTAAAATCAGGCACTTCGTCATCACTTACACACAGACACAATCATACTTGCCACTTGTGGAATGTGGAAAGGTGGAGCCAGAGATTTGTTGCTCGTTTAAGTACCATATTTAACGTGACATTTTAACGACGACTTACCAGAGGGAATACAAATTGCAAACGCTTCTGTGGAGGATAAAATAAACTCAATTTTTTTATGAGTTTTATGGGAGAATATTTTCGACGACCAGATTTAACTAATAGCTGAACAATAATGATCTCCTTTGTTTTGAGTGTAAAGTTGTTGAATATTAATAACTACATGCTATAGTTTACATGATATATTTGAGAAGAGCTGTTTTATTTTTATGTTTTAGCATTGAGTTGATCAATAACCCAGTTATTTTCTATAAAAAAAAAAATTGAATTTGATAAGTTTATTGTTCCCCATCAGCTTATTTGGATTATGATCTTACTTTGCTTTCCTGTAATGAATTTCCTGTGCATGAAAATGATAATATATGTATGCATATATACTTGGTCCGAACATTTCCTTCATTAATAACCTTTATTTTAGACGAGAGTTTAAAAGATAAACAGCTTTCCGAGATTGTTATTGGAAATAGATTGGCTTTAAAAAATACGCCATTTTAATTTTGTTTGTGAAAAGAAAACAAAATCAATAAAAATGAGTTCTCATGTTCGGAAAACATGAGTTATAGGCAAGCCTGATGATCATACTCAAAACATATTCTAAATCGCCATGCACAGGCTAAAAAGTGGTTGTTGAATCAAAACCACAGGTGAACATGTACAGATTTTAAAACATTGTTTAACTAGCATAAACATAAATGGTACAACTACATAAATTGTTTATATATTCTAAGTTGTTTGAATCGCTCATTTTATTTAACTCTTAATTATTTGAATCACTTTTCAAGTAAGTAGATAAATGAACATCGATTAAACTATGAAACGAAACCAGACTTGTTTTGATCACAGTGAAGTGATAGGAAATTCATACTTGATGCAGTATGTTCACACAACAAAACTCAATCGCATAACTGATCTTCCCCAGACATGTCACCAGGTCATACGGACCGGAAACATGTGACAGATAATCTCGGAAACACGCCAACCAGCTCTAGGTAGCTGCTGCTGCTTTCCCGGGTTGGCCGATGAGCCTAAAAGCGTGTTAACGTGTTAAGACGAAACCAAAACAACCCCGTGTGCAACGGAAAGCCTTCATTACCATAACACTGGGCTGGGACGGAGTATGTGCGGAGCGAAAAACACTAACTACAAAAGGCAGACCAGTTAGAATCGAGCGACCATGCGGACGAACAGAGATGGTTCCTGCAGCTCTTCGTCTCTGTATCCATTACCGTGCATATACCGGACGTAGGTCGCGTCGGACCATCGGAGGCTGATCCAGATTCCGAAACCATGCCCCTCGCTAACCCGCCCGTAGCCATGTCCCTAAGCCACAGAAATCACTCTATTAAAAACATATATGACAAAGCAGAGGTGCTACTTTGATCCGGATTATCTCTTAAGCAGTAAAATATCCCAAAGGTTTGTTATTTTTTCTCTTTCCTTATTCCGGAGCTTCGGTCGAGGCAGTTGGCGACGAATGTTTGGGTCTGCTAAGTTCATCCAGAAGTTTTTAAATCTGTTAAAATATTTCAAACATTCAAAGACGAAAAAGGCTAGGCAATCACACATCCCAACCACATCCCCGTCGCCATCGTTGCTGTTTATAGGATTGCTTCTAGTCGTCACCGCGTTGACAATTGTGATCTTTCATTCCGTTCCCTTCGACCGAGGATCACTCCAGGTCCAGTTCTAGAGAAGCGAATATGTGTACGCCACACACCACTACAGTGTCATTTGAGATCTACAGAAGAAGCACATCAACAAACAGAGAGCGCAGAAAAGGAACGACGAGGACTGATCAGTTGCTGAAAGCAAAACATACGCCTTGATGAACCATCCAACGCAAGGCCATTATCCGACTAATAGTTGCAGGCATCAATGGCCAGTTGAAGGACGCACAATGAAAATCCTGCGTTTAAGGATTTTTTTCAGCAAATGGACGGAGACGAATGGAAAAATAACCACAGATGAGACAAGATGGGTCAACAGTTACACCCTGGACGATTGTTTGGAACGAGAAGGTGCGATCGAATGGATAGGAATTCTCGCAGCAAAAAAAAAATCCTTTTGTGAGTAGCTTTGCGAATGTGTCGCCAATAGGATCAACCCAGTCCAAACAAAGCAAACAAAACCCGACAAAATTGGAATGTTCAAACATATGCAAAGTTACAAAATCATTGCTTCTTGCTGAAATGCAAACGCTCAGCATATTGAATATGTTAAATTTAATAATAATAAATTTGAATTGATGATAGGAAAAATTTGGTAAGTTCAGCTATTTTCACTTTCTTACTCTAGTCCGGAAAGAAATCAATAATTTAGAATGCATGACTAGTTTTGAAGAAAATTTAATTTTATATAAGAATTTTGTAGGAAACAGAAGCATTTGTCACGTGACTCAACGTGGTAGGTATTTCTATGGACTATGAAATTACCATCTTTTCATGGTATCTTTGAAATCTAGAAACCAACTATTTCGCATACACTGTGGCTAAAAAAACGAACGTAAATCATTAAAAATTACGTCTAAAAATTGTCGTTTCCGAGGAAAAGGAATCTTTAAACAAATATCATTACGATACTAAATCAGTAAAATAGGCTGATTGGCTGAAGAATTGGCCGATCTTAATTTGAATCATATTTAGCGTTTAGCGTTTATACAGTCAACCAATATTTCCCTGCAAGTGTTTCTATGTTTTCTATATATTTTGAATAGATTATAATATCAATTTAAATAATTATTTTGCTTCTTTGAATCTGAATATTTCAGTTTCATAACTTCGTTATTTTGTTATCGTAACTACCATTTCCGTCACTACTTTTACGATTAAGCTAATTTTTTTTACAAAAATTATAGGTACATAGGTGCCCTGTTGGTGTTATGGCAGCAGAAAACACGACTATCGTTATTTATGCAAGACGATTTAGATATTTAGATAGGTAGATTGTGTAGCTTTTTTAAACAAAAGTATTGTACAACCGGTTAATTGGTCTTGGTAAAAGATTAACCTGTTTTGGATGTATAAAGTATGATTAAGTGATAATCCAATGGTTCGAGTGCGGGATTAGAACTGATTTATAACAATGCATCAACTATTTATCTCGATATGAACAGAATACTTAATACAATAGTTGATACATGTTTCGGATGGTTCGTTTCTTTCAATAGCTACACTCCGTAAGTGTCTGCGTTCAGTTCGTTACTATCGACGATGGCACACTATTACCTGATGGATATTTTCCACACATTCACATTCTAGTTCATTGTTTTACCCACCTACCAATCCATACCGATGCAACGCCATTGGGACGTTCATTCCTCTGGTATTTATCTTCACAGCGGTACGCGTGAAAACTCACCTCCCAACCAATCGACCATGTCCGACGAGCTGAGCTATGGGACGAAAAGGAAGCAGACCGCTCATAACACCACGCGGTAACCGATTCCATACGTCATCCTAATGATGCCCATCAATATCAGTTTATCATTCTGTCAAATTAACCTTCCGGAGTGCCGCCTCTTCTCGGAGTGCCGCGTGTGAGCATCTGTTACGCCGTGCGGGAAGAATTCGAAACTGCTGGCGAAAACTGCGACTCGACTGCCGTTGTTGCTCTGTTGTTCTGTTGCTATGCCGAAAACAAGGCCGGCCGGTGAAACTGACCGCGGATGGGCGATGCCGGTTCGTGTCGGTAAACTTTAAAAGCCAGCCAGAAGTCGTGGCGAACTTTAAACACACGGCGACAGAGTACAAAAACTAATTACCATCGGCCACCGGGGTCAAATAATCATCATAAGTTATGCATTAGGGGCATACGATGTGTGCTTGTGTGTGTGTGTGTGTGAGTGTGACGGTCAGTTTTGAAGCTTTTAGTGATAGTTCCAGCGGCACCAGCGGTACCCGCGAAACGAATACCTCTCCCATTGGCTCGTTTTCATCCTACACGGTAGTTGAAGGGAATCACTGACGGCTCCCGCTTGACATCTGCATCCGGCAAGCGGCAATCGCTGGAGGTATTATATGTGTATGTTTCTTGCGCTGGAAAAGATCCCGCGAGATTCGCCTGAAGCCGTCAGGCCGAGATGAAGTTGTTCTTCGTTCAACCGAATACCAACGGAGTGTAATTAACGCAAACCCAAACCCGGTGCCGGTGGTTCGTTCCGTCTGCCTTCTAGTGTTTATTATTTTAAAACAGCTCGCTCCCCCCCCCAGAGACACACCTGGGTCACGCTGATGAATGTAACCGCGTTCCGATGATTCATTATTTATTAATACATCACCGTGCCCGTTTTTGTAGCCTGTTGAAGAATTTCTCGCACCCCCAAACCATTGCGCTCGAGTTCAGGGCGAACTATTTTTCCCTGTCTCCCCTTTTTTGCGGCGCCACAAGTTCGCCCCGAAGCAACCGCCACCACGTACGGATCCCATTGCAAGGCTCGAAATCCCCGCTCGGGTGGTTTATGTTTTATGATGTCATTTGCGCAAGCTTATATTATGCTTTTGTCTCAATCGAACTCGTTGCAGCATGATTATCCACCGTTTCATTGAGAAATTGAGGATTGTTTTTATTAGTAACACAAGCAATAATATGAACAAAAAGACACCTGGGCAATGGGTAATGTTTGGAGACGAGCCGACGCCGAGGAAGGTACGATAAAGTGGCAGCAGGCTCCGGGAAAAGGACCCACGAAGCAGAGTGAAGGAGTGATTAATGATCGGTCGTCAGTAGGTTGAATGAAGTAGAAGTGGAAATGTTTATCGTTATTTGTCAAACGGTCCGAGTCCGCGCCCGGGTTCAGACGTGCGATATTTATGGTGAAAAAAATGTATCATGCAACCTGTTTCCGACGAAGTTGTAGTTTTTTTTTCCTCCCTCTCTAGGTGGTTTTGCTTTTTTTTTTCTTATTTGCGCTCCACGGTGCATGCGGTCGTTTTCTTTTATGTCGCCACTTTTGCACCGACACTCAGAGACACGGTCGCGATCGCAATAATTATGAGCTTAAGAGAAAAGCTAAAACTGTGTGTGTGTGTGTGTGTGTGTGTGTGTGTGTGTGTGTGTGTGTGTGTGTGTGTGTGTGTGTCACATTAGTGTGATTGTTTTTGAATGAACTCATGTGTGAAGCTTTCCATTCCTGGGTTCCATTCCTACTGCTACTGCAGGCAATTAAATTAGACATGATGATTTTTCTAGGCACTGTGCAGCAGGCTTCCGGGATTCCGGTGGAGTAGAAACATCACACCCCCACACGATTATCCACGCTTTTCTTCTACGTACACATTCCGTAACGAATCGGGAATTCGAAAACGCGTCCCGCCGTAGGCATTCTTTTATGGAGAGATCGTGCATTGCTTCCGCTTTAAAATAACAGAGGATAAAAAATGGACGCAATAATGGTGAAATGTGCTGGCAGATAGTGCCACCTGCATTTCTAGATGGATGATGTTCAATTTCAGAACAGGTGATGATTGCTGCCAGCTAATGATCATGTTTTGTACACACGTCAATCATTTGATTATGCGCTTTTTACTGTTTATACGTTGTTTATTTTTATAAACCTGTCACAAATGTTGACTTCCGTGTAGTTTTGCTGTATCATGGATTTGTTTGGAAAAATGGACAAACGAATTACATTATTTGAACAGTGTTTACCTTTACTAAAATCATGCGCATTTCTGTTCCGTTTGCATACTGTTTTCTTTTCCTCTCGTAACACTCCTCATGTTCTATAACTATTTGTTTAATCAGCTATTGTATTTATTAGTTAGAACCTGATTTGGCTTAGGGTGACATTTGCATTGTGATCGATTTCGTGTTATACATGCAACTTTGTATAAAAATGTTCAATAACATTTAATTGAACATTGTAACAACAATTGTGTAACAACATTGTTACACGATTTTTTATAATAACTATCTATTTTAAGTTTTTTTTTATTTTTATATTTATTTTGTTTAGGTTGCAGGTTATTTTAATTTCGTTTTTATTGTTTTACCCTTTTTTGTTTGCGACAACTCAATTCTGCTAATTAATCGGTTTCCTTTTTTTTCGAGTTTGTTTTGATATTTTCGATAAACAAAGCCACCGTACTATCCAAGAGTAGTGTTGGGCCAAGATAGCAGCATTTAGATAGGTTATCAAAATTATTAATTTTAATTTGAAGCAATCAATCAAGGAAATAATTAATTAGTGATGACTGTTTAAGTATCTATTTGTTGATGAACGGTAAAATACAACATGGAGAGCTGCTACACCATATGAACCGAGCGGTCACATCACACTACCCATTTTGCGTAAACGTTGACACTCTGGAACATAAGTTCGCCCAGTGCGAATGATTCCAGAACGGCCTGAGACATGTTGTTGAACACCATCGTCTCCAATGTTCCAGAGTATCAGCCATCCTTCAGCAACCTTCGCTTTTGTAACATAAGCATTAGAGACGCTGGAAAATTAGTTACTATTATCCGTCTTTTTGCTAACTATATCATCCACAAAATTGGCAACAACGATGCTGTAATTGATTTAAATGTTCTCCATTATTGTCTTGTAAGTCCACGTAACGTCCAACGTCCTGTTCTGTATGTTTTTTTTGTATTGTCTGACTTCTTTTTTTTTAACGACCAACTGTATAACGCAATTGACACACAATACACGATATTTTTATTATAAAAAAAGTTAAATGATGGTCATAATATTGTTATTATTTTTTTTGTATTATTGTGGTAAATTTTGCACAACATCTATTTTATTTTATCTCTATTCTATTTTATCTCTCTTTTCCTATACTTCTTTATATCAATCAATTATAGTTGCCGTACCCTTCATGGAAAAAAATATTTCGATTACGATAAGAGATAAGTTAAAGAATCGTTGAGATATGAAAAAAACATGTTACAAATACTTAAGACATGGGGAAAACATCTATCTATAATTATAGAAGCTTTCAATTTCAATAATTCAAGAAGTAAACAGATAGAGTAAAAATTAAATAACAAGCACGGTGAACGCACAATTAGACGTCTCCCTCGGTCGATAATAAATGCCAAACATTCTCTTCACAATAAATTTTCACTAAATACCACTGCTAGTATTAACGGACTAACGCAGATAAACTGTTCATTACAAATTCATGAACCATGAAGCAAAGTATTGTTTTTCTAAAACAAAATTTAAAAACGAGTTTTATTCTATAACATAAATGAAATATTGAAATAAACAAAGATAGACTTTCCAAACTCTTTTCCAAATGTGTTGCAGGATTCAAGTTTTCTCTTATTCGCTTACAGCGCCACCTGGCGCCATTCGACATAACCTTCCGCCAATTTGAATCTGGTGTATCAACAGATGGCGCTAGTGTAGGCATAATTCGTTTTTGATGTTTTGATTCTTTGTAAAAATAACTTTTATTGACCAAAAATGCCATCAACTACCAAAAATGTATATTATTATCATCACCTTTGTCATCTCAGTAAACGACTACAAAATTTATATAATATTGGCTAAATTTACATTAACTTTGATAGAGAATAATTTACAACCAACTGTGCAGAACATGAGCAAATCAGTATTTTAATGTGCGCATGATCTTTGCTAAACTTTTTTTTACGTCCTCCGAGAGCTATCATCGAAATTCTGACGCCATTACAGTCGTTGCCCCCACGCTGGTTTCCACACAATACCTTCCATAGCAAAAAGTAGAATGGTGTATCATTATCGAGTGAACAAGGGTCGAAATTCTATTACAGACTACCGCTTACATGCGATATATCCTCGGGCATCGTGTACAACTGACACTGGCGTATTGTTTCTCTCCCCATTCCTAGTAGCACAGCACGAAACGACGTTGCGAACACGAAGCAAGTCAAGGGGATTATTAATATTCATACATTTCATCCCATTGAGGTTCCGATTGAATACGGCAAAATGTGATACGCATCGTTAGCATATACATTCACGGTATACATATAGCGATGACCGTGGACTCTATATACAACATAAACTGGGAGTGGCGGGGTGAGAATTGCCAGGATGACAGAATGGTGATGGCAGGGTCGGAGCGTTGGTTTTCATTTCGATAAATTGTAACGCGATAACGAAACACGAAAACCGACACGATGGCGTGTAGGGTTGTTATAGGGTTTGGCCAAAACGGCATCCAGCGGGTAATGCCACCATTTTGTGCCAAATGTTGCGAGATATAGGTTGCTTGGGTACCTGAATG
>JXWZ01000311.1:0-19411 GCA_000956215.1 Anopheles farauti No. 4
GTAAGAGTTCCACATCGTAACAAGATCGTTTTTAAAATTTTCTCAGCTCAACTACATCAAGCTACAAGCTATTAATACAATTATCTTCTTCGATATGCAAAGTCCGATTATCTTTTCTGCAAAAATCGGAATGTATACAATGCAGTAATCCATCGGAGTGTTTAGAGAGAACTTAGTTTTTCAAATGATGACAAAATATTTCAAAAATCAAAAATACTTCTAACAACTTGAAATTAAAATCAATTCGTGAAATGTTGACACGTAAGTTCAAATATTCGAAGGACATCAAATAACCCTCCCGCCCGTCGTCGTGTTTAAGGGATCAAAAGAAAACCCCATCCTGATTAATATGCCGAACACTATCATACAACGTGCACAATGCACACTGCATCTTCTCGTGGGTTGTATTATCTCAACCACGCTAGGAGCTACTGTTCCGACAGCTGCTGCTTATTGTAGGTTCGTTCCATTTCGTCTAATACCGCAACTGACGTCATCACGTAAACAACCATCAACAGCGATGAGCAGTGCTCGAAGAAGTTTGTTCAAAGTAACGACATTTTTGTCTGATTGACCGCATACGACCAACCGACCCTGTGGTTCATGCGAGAAGTGTCATGGCACACACGCACACGCATACATACGAATAATTCTCCTCGATCGAACTAAGTGTAACTCTTTAATACGGGGGTGTAAACTACGCTTCAAATGAACACACAGCAAGCAACCATCGGAGAGAATTAGACGACGAGAGCAGGCGGAAGCAGAAGATTTACGTTTTTGTTTTTTTACTACGACGTCATTAGCAACCTATAAGTAAATATGTCCCATACGAACGTCTTTTGCACAATACGCTTTTTTCCATGAAAAATTAATTTCGTTCAAGTAAAGCGAGCGTTCAATTTGTTCGTCCCTTAACATCTAACTAAGAAACGGACCATTCCCCATCATACTTTTCGCAGGGTTAGATTGTACAGCTTTGCTGAACTGCATTACAGTAAATACACTAGATCATTTTTGCTTTGCAGTTTGCAGAAATATGTACTGAGGCACAATATGGCGGTCAGGGTCGAATGTGATGTTTTCATTGTTAAATGATTTCGATCATCCATAGTCTGAAATCATGGAATTATTTTATTCCAAAAAACACTAACAATTAACTGAATGTAGATAAAACAGCTACTCGTTCAGCCAAAAATTAGTAACATACGGCAAGTTTTTTTTACCAATACAACCCGTACCTCGAGAAAAACGAAGTTGTTGGTATCATTTAAACTTATTCTTTTCCAAATGAAATTGTTTATGTTGAGATTCACTGGAAAATTACCATCCTATGCACACACGCAGTGAGGAAGCCATCACGAGGGACCGAATATAAAGAATAAAATGTACATGGCGATGGAAAAAACCCAATACAACTGGAACAGTGTGTGCACGGTTGGAACAAGGCTGAACCCGGCATGGCAAGCGGATGAGAAGAAGCGAATAAGCCAGACGGAGAGATCGTTTTTAAAACAACACACCGCACACTGCACTCATCCTCCCTTTACACGATGAACCATAACGGAGCGCCCCATCAACAGAGAAAACACAGCCCTCAACCCCACCTGCACACATAGTGTGAACCCAAAAAAAACGCGGTAAAGAAAGTTCGTACGAGTGTGTGCGAGAGGAAAATTCCGGCATAGTATTTGTGAACAGATTCAAGCTGCGAGCATACATGCAAGCAGCAACATAAGCTCGAAAATTGCGCGCCTCAGCATAGTATGATCCGCACGGTCGGAACATACCATCAAACAAAACATTCACGCACACACACTTGCAGAACGAAAGGCATTGATACAGAGGACGCTTGGACATTAATGTTGCAAATTTTTGCGCTGTTAACTATTACTATGACGACGCCAATGGACGTGGACGACAGAAAGGACGCTGACATGTTTAAGGTACACTTTACGTTGCTGAGGGGGATGAACATGAACGGTGGATCCATCGGCGATGGCTATTCACTAGATAGAGAGATAACGAAGGGGACTCTATGATGTACTGAGTCTCAAAGCGAACATTGTATCCTTCTACTTCATCTACATTTTGTTCATCATACTTTTTAATTCTTGTTTCGATTTTTTCTTTTGCTCGGATCAAGCATAAGCCAACGGCGGTTCCTGCCTAGCCTTTAACGCACACATACACGCACTCAAAACACATTCATTCTTTCTTTTTCTCATATACACACAATGCACATAAGACATTTCAACAGCTGCTGCAGCATGTCGCGGTGCTTTTTACAGCAAAAAGCGGTTCCAACGCAAGTGTGCCATCTCGTTTCTGCTCGGCTTGCAACAATCTCCCACAGACCACGTCTTTCTCCCTTTTTTCACCGCTTTAAGCGGTTTCTCGTTTCCCATTTTCCATAGCACGATGTTTCTCACGGATTCCCTCCCCCCACTCATCCACTACAAGAAACTATTACAACTAACACACACGCACGGGAGGGAAGACACACATTACACTTCCACCTAACTCTTCCTGAACACTTTGGACTGAAGAAACTTCTGACCACTAATTATGCGTGCAACATGCACGTCTGATACATAGATCGAAGACCGAGCTAATAATTGTATTATTTCCTCCTAAACTGACACACACTGCTCACTGTGATGTGAGACGCCTTTGCTAACACACCGATGCTTGCGACAGCGCCATTTTCAGAGGTTCCCTGTTCTCTCCTCCTCCACAACGTTCTCGCGCATTTGCCCGAAATTACTTCATCGCCATCTCGACCTGTTCACACAGGAAGTTGTGTGTCCGTGATGTGTGTGTTGCGTTGAGATGATTTAATGTTCTATTAAATATGCAAACAAATGACGTGCGCACACAACCCAATACACGCATTCACTCTCGTTGCGCCAAAAGCATAAACATACAGAAACAAAGAGATTTTTTGTGATTTCATGGACAACAATCCTAGCCTTACAGGAAGGTGCCAGGATCAGCTAACTACAAAAAGAACCCCAGCAGTTCCGCTCAACACTACGTGTCTCTCTGGTGCGCTCGTCCAGCTTTCTCATCCGTTTGCGCTGTTGATTGTTATCCAAACGATGTCGATTTTGTCCATTGCTCCGAACCTAACCTACAATATTTACAACGTCTCAAAGCCGTCGTTCGTGCGTGCGTCTTTACTGCCGGATAATGCGAGTGAGAATGAGAAAGAAAATGATTTTTTACACTGACAGTTCCGCCAAATTTTGCCCTTTCATACGATAGTCTGAGCTGTCTTTCCTCGCACACACGCGCACATGCGTGCCTACACATGCAAACATGCACACGCACACAGTTACAACACGAGCAGGCTGTGCACGCACCACACCATTCCCACAGAATAGATTGGGGGTTTCTTCACAAAAAATTGCACCCGCTAAAGATTGGTGAGCGAAAACCCATGCAGTACCTCGTAACGGGTAAGTCAAAAATGACGCTGGCAAACGCTGAATTCGAACGTAGTTACATCGAAGTACGCAATTGCGACGTATTTGAGGGTCGAACAAAAAAAACTTGATTCGCTACCACCGACGCTGTGGAGGTTCTTTTGTGGAGACGGAGGACGGGGGTAAGGTAAGTGGTTGATGGAAACTTCCATTCCAGCTTTCCTCTGTCTACCTTCAATGTGCACCCTGTCGAAGCAATCGGACATTTTTGGCTATCCAGGACAGCTATTTGCATTCACACACAAACACATTCACGCGAGCGCACACACATTGCCACAGTACAAGCACACATTATAGGAAAATCCGTAATATACGAACAGTGGCTAGAACTCAAGCATTTTTTCACGGAACGAGTTTCGTCCACGGTTCTTTAATCCTGCTATGCAACACACACCGTGAAAAATCAGCTAAAGCACGGTGAAGTCATTTTTTTTTTTCGTTCGCTCCGCTTCACCTTTCATCGTCTTCCATTCGTGTGCGGTAATCCTCACGGCGTTGAACACAGTACATGTTACCACATAATCCAACAACCTTTGCTTCAACGACGTGTTCTGGCAGCAAACACACTTAAGAGGGCAATTACGAGGATATAAAATTTTCCATAAATTTTCCTTACGTTTTCCAATTCCGTGACAAAGTCAACAAGAACGCATTCACTCACACATCGCAGCACCCGATTCGCAGTCACACTCTCGCAACACTCTTCTTGTTTGAGGTTTGCCTCGCGACACGCGTGAAAAACTGACAGCGACAGCGTTTGACAGCGCACAGAGGTGTGCACACTAATTTGTACAGTGGATCCTTACAAGGTCGATATACACTGGAGGTCAGTATGAAACACCGCGAAACGTTTCTTGGTTCCAAAAATAATAATAAAGACTACAAAATGTGCGATAATATTTTTCAAGAAGCGTTTTTTAACATTATCTACACTAGATGGTATGATTGGATAGCAGGTAAAAAGGAATAGACTCCCGTTTGACAATTCGAGCAATTGCGATGGGTCGCACACTGGCTATGTTATTATTTCAATGGCTTTATTTATCTTACCGAGGTACATAGAACCCGTATCAGCAAACGTTCGTTGCGATTTATATTTAATAAAACTCTTAATTTATTAAGAAATACTTACCAGTCAAATCAACAATACTGTTTAGAAATTAGCAGGATCTGAAAAAGAAACAACTTGTAGGTTGCTGTAAGTGTTGCATAGTGCTGATGTGTGTAGCGATCCCTATATTCTTAAGGAAACTGCGGAAAAGTTCTCTTCACATTGTACGCAGTGTTCAATAGAACGCAGGAACATAATGTTCAGAGTCATTATGTCATAAAAAAACATCAATGTTCATATTAAACTATAAGTTTTATTTGATTTAATTTTTTGTGTCCCGCGACATCCGACTCAGTTGGGTATGTGTATAACAAATGTGTTTTTCCCTTTTTGGCATTTTATTTGGCCCGCAGTGGAGGCACTGCTATTACACTGCTTTGCTGTGTGTGCATTCTCTCCGATGGGAATTACATTTTCGTTGCACTATAAACACCATGTTTTCTAGGTTTAGCTCTTTCATTTGTCTAATACATATGAGAAAAATTAAACTATAAAAAATGCTAACACGCATCATCGCTTCTTTCGTACACTGTTCTGCTTAAACGATTAATGTCTCAGTTCAAAGCTAAAATGAACAAACTTAACGGATCACTGGCAATTTACTACATCTTTTATATGGGGGTTTCTGTTTTTAGCTTCACGCCACACCATAAGACATCATTCTGCAGGTTTTAATTGGTTTGGGGTCTTACACCAAATTTTTACTACGCTACCTAGGAGCGTTACACAGACGCGGGTCAACACGAACTTGCAGAATATTGGATCATTAATATACTTTACCAGGTTTATGAATACAGTACCATTTGCGGTTCACATTCCTCTACAAGTTTTAGCATCGAGCTTAGCGGTTTAGCTTAGCTCATATTATTTAAATCCCTAACCGCAATTTCCCTTACTACGCTTACGAGTTACCATTATACAACGAATTGTGCTATTTTGCAGCAACAAGTTCACAAGTTCGTGATGGTTATGTTTCATAGTCCAGTGCAAATATAGTTGTCTTGGCTACATCATTCATGTTTCCAACGAACATGCTATCCATACACGCTAGAAATTGTTCATATATGTGTTCTGAAAAGTTTCTCTGAGCTTTAATAATTTCCTACATTTTCCCGCATGTACATTCCTATATCGTTTTCTTAAACTATATTCAGTTTTTGGTTTATGTATGTATTGGTTTTGCTACAACTTTCGTGTACTTGTATCATTTTTGTTTTACACAAAGCAGCTTTGGTTTTTCGTTACATGAACTTTAGCATTACACTTTATTGTTGTTGTGCCTTGTTAGATAAAATTATAAAAAGTCAAAAAATAGATTTTATATAAAAAGTATGTTCTCACCACGAGCATCTAAACTAGAGATCCTAAATTACATAGATCATTTCTTATGAGGCCTTCCTACAACTCAACCTCAGAAAAAAACCTTCCTTAGTCTAGAAAAATGTAAAACAGAAAAACGCGTCAAGACTCAAATATAAAAAGTAGTGATTTTTGTTTTTTTTTTGTTGCGGATAACATACAATTCCACCCAATTGCCGTTTTTTATCACACCTTGTCTTGGCAACTGTGTGTGGGGTTTTCTTTTGAGCCATTACGACATTTCTATAGCGCAGCTAAACTTTTTCAAAAGCTACGTTTGTTCTTAGCAACCATCGCTTGAAACATTAAAAGTTTTTGGTAAAACTTCGAGAAACTTTTATGAAGCTCTAGAGAAGTTGTCACGTCTAGGAACGGTGAATACAAACAAATTGTTTTTCATTTCATGTTAGGCCCACATGCATGAACAGAATAAACAAACCGGGTTGTCACTAATGGAATTTCATGCTTTGATAGAATGCAAATAGCTCTCAGTGGCTCAATGCGATGGCTGGGGTTTTTTGCCAAGCCCGTGGAAGAGAGCTTTCTGGTCTTAATCTGATACCAGAGTTTCAGAAGGCATCAACAATTGTGAAATGCATTTTATCTCGCCTTTATAAAATTCACACAATAACAACTGCTTCTACGGTCTTGGATATATTATTTTACGTTATTTGTGTTCTTCTGACGAGAAATGTATCTCTTAACACTTTGGTTTGGGGTTTGATATTTGTACGTAGTTGTGGACATGGGTTAGTGACTTGTATTTATAAGTTATATTGAAATATTCTATTACTTTCAAGGATCTGGTGCCATGTTCTCGATCTTTGGAGATGAGGGTTTTGCGCAACAGTACTGCGATAATTTTTTAAATAAACTGATACCCTAGTCTTCTGGGCATAGGAGTTTTTTTATCATTTACTTCATTGGAATCCGTTAGTGCATGGGGGAATTATTCTGCATTCCTCAAAGTTAGCACTTTAGCAAACAAACGTGATAACGCATTGTGTAAAATGAAGGGCTATAGAACACAACTATCATCGCCGTAAATATTCGTCGATTCAGAAACCGATTTACTACATCTATCTACTTTTAGCTTTTAATTTTGAATTCGTTTTGGGGGTTGTTTCTATATAATTAAAAAGGAATCTCACTTTCTACTAGAAAAATAAACTATTCACGGGGTGATAATGAGAAACGACTGAATTCCTATCTATTCCCGATTCAAAGAAAAGGTTTATGTCTTCCAAATTATGACGTACTCATGTGGGAATGATTATTGCAAAATCATAATTTCACGTTCACTCTCTTTCGTCCACTATAAATTGTGAGTAGTTTGTTGAAATCTTGTATTGTGATGGTATTTTAAAAATACCCATATAATTAAGAATGATTCAGTGTTGTACATAGAAAGATCGGAAAGATCATTCCCGAAAAATTTGCAATCAAATTTGATTTTGAAATTTAACACATTGCAAATCACATTTGATATTTCTTGCTTTAAGATACTCCATACTTTGATGGATGTTTTCCAAAACTCGACCTATAAGCGGGTCTTAAATGAGGAAAGAACTATTTTGTTAAAGAAAAAATACAACACGCTAAATTCCCTTCCAAATATTGAAACCATAAATAAATACGATTTTTGACGCTCATTGTTGTAACGTAATTTCGCATGTCAGATACTAAGCGTGAATTATATATAGGAACGTGTATCGCAAGTTTGGAAAATCGTAGGAAGGCATAGCAAACTTCAATATGTTTGACTTCAAACATATTTCAATATGTTTGACAACGAAAACGAAAAAAAAATCTCCTTTCCCAGTGTTAATGAATTTACCCATATCGCCGCGGCAACAACTCACCTCTTGTCTGTGGCAAACGTTCGCCACATTCACTTTAATCGCTGACGGAATTGCTTTGCCGTGCGAGCGGAGTCACCGTAGAATTGTGACGCGTTTTGCGCGAACCTTCACTGTCCAGCTCGGATGAAGGCGTGGTGGAGTTGCTCAGTGCGACCGTTTTGTTGAAATCGATCGTTGCGTAGCCGAGCGATGCTTTCTTGGGACTTTCGGGAGGAAGTAGGCCGACGCTTGCCGGAGTAATGCTCGTATTGCCACTGGACGAGACTCCACCGCACATACCGGTGCCGCAGTTGCCCGTGCCAGTGAGCGACAGCGCACGTTCGGCACCAATTGAACCCAGCGTCATACCACTGACGGAATTGCACATTCCACCGGCTCCGGGTGGTACATTGTTTAGATTAATCGTAGTACTGTTATTGTTATTGTTGTTTAGATTATTAGCACCATTTGGGACACTGCCGGTATTACCGATACCACCAACACCGCCTCCCACACTGCCTGCATTTCCATTGTGTACAGCACCGGGAGCAGAACCAGTCGGTGAAAGAATCTGACCGGGCCCACTAGCACCGGATGTAGCAGAAACTGCCGTGTTTGTTGCTCCACTAATGCTGTGCAACGAGTTGGACTGATCGAGATCGAGAACGATGTAGTTCACTTTGCGCTGGCACGCCGCCGTCGCCGTCGGTGTGCACGGTTCCGAATGATCCAGCGGAAGGTCCACGTTGCTGAAAATGTCCGGCTTCGAACAGCGACCGCGCAACAGAACAGCCTTCAGTTCGGCTGGTTCCAGATTTTCATAGCACCGGTTCGGATCCATCGGGCCACTGTTAAGTCTCTGGAACTGGGCAAACATGTTCCCAGAGACGATGTTCTGTGAGAGTAGCGACATGCCCGCAGCACCGGGCGTAAGACTCCCCATGGCCGTCATGGTCGTCGGTGTCCGTACGTTTTGGTACTGACACTCGTCGAATGAACCGGTGCTGATGTGACCGTTGTTGTTATTGTTATTCATTGCGGATATCGAGATCAGACTAGAGTTGCTCTTGCTACTAAAAGTGGTCGGATTTTTGATCCCCTTCGCAATGGATCCGGTCGCGTCCGGTGTGGTGCCACTGATATTTACATTCATATACATCCGGCTCGGATCAATCGCGTCCGGTGTGGAAGGTTGCTGCTGATCGTACTCAACCCCACACATAAGCGCGTCATTCGATGCCGTGGTTGACGAGCCACTAATCAAATCCGATGGGGTGGATGCGTTCAGCAGCACCGTTGTCGTACCCGGAGCCGGTTCCTGCGGTGGTACATCCATCGACGTGCGTACGAGCCCACCCATGAGCGCGGGCACAATCGGTCCCACCGATACAGGGTGGTGTGCATGATGCTGCTGTTGTAGCAGCAGTTGATGATGCTGATGATGCAGGGAGGCTGCCATCGAGGCGTCCTTCATGGGGAACTCTTGGTAAACGTTACTGACACCCTGATGTACGCTGCTACTCGTATGCGATGTTGGCAACGGGTTCAGCGTGGTTACTTCCAGTATGTTGGTCATGCTGTTCGGAGAACCGGGTGAAGTAATATCGGGACTTATCGGACCACTGCTGACCGAGCTAAGTCGGAGGCCCTGTTGAAACCGAGTGGTGATCGTGTGCGGTTGTATCGTGCCCGATACGTTCGACCGGTTTGGCGTCGGTTCAAGATAGTTACCCTCGAGCGGTAGTGTGTCAGTGCTGCGACTTTGGTTTGAGTTCGAATGAATCGTCCCGTTCGGGCTAAGCGATTGGCTCGTGGCCATGCCAGTGCGGTTCATGACGAACGTGCACTGCATCTGTTGTTGTCCCTGGCTACCACTGCCACTGCTACGGGTGGCGGTGTTGTTTTGTGAAACGCTACGTGCTGCCACTGACGGACCATTTGTTGCTATAGGAATTGGATAAGGATCATTCGGGTTGGTGTTTTCGTCATTGTAGATGCGACCCTGGATGTAGGCCTGCACGGTGTAGAAGAGTGCTTCCGCCCGGCGACACCGAAATGCGTATATGCCTTCGCCGGTTTCACACCGGCGCCCGGCTTCGAAGCTGAACTGGTCGACGTTGTAACCGTAGCGCCGTAGGCACTTTAATGGCCACTTGGTAGGTACCCTACCTTTGCGGTAGAGCGTCAGCTCAACACGGGTTACTTCCAGTTTACCGCTCCACAGCTCCGTCCCATCATTGTCGACGTTGATCACGTGAAAGATGTTCGAATGTACGTCCTTGTTGTCCCTCTTGGAATTGATGCAACCCATTTCCCTGACGCTCGTTGCTCTCCACACGAAAAATGTTGCGAGAGCGATTCTAGATTGCCTTTTTTGTTAATGCTCATGTGAGGGGGCCCTTGTAGCCCACCTACCCTATGCATGTACAAATCCCGGGGACACCGTACAAAGACACCTGCAAACGGAGATAACATTAGCCATTAACGTCACTCAATTCGACAATTATGAAGATTATCTTGCAAACACACACACGCTAACCCACCCTAACAACAACCGACGTATTCCGGGTTTGGGTGCGACGATACCAGTGGGAATGAACCCGTGCAGAAGAGGGGTGATGCAGAACACGCACTAGTGGTTACTACTACGGCCCATCACAGTCTGCAGAAATAGATGCATAGCTAGCTGGGATGTAGTACTCGTCGGGCACTGCTGAAAGGGCGAGTCTCGATATTCGCAGTCTTTCTATCATCACTACACACTGCCTGCCACCCGCCCGCCTTCGTTGGGTAAATCCTTTTTCCGCACCGTGCGATGAACTGGAAACTTGGAGCAAAACATTCGCAGCATCCACTAACACGTGCGATTGTTCTCTACTGGTGCAACCGGTTAAAAGAGCATTGTTATGGCGAAATTCGACTAGGTTTATGTAAATAGCAATGCAAATGTACAAAATTGATTTGCTCGCTCGATGGAAAATTGCACGAAAACAAAGGTCCGGACTCTAATTTTCTGCTCAAGGTACATACATAGACAAAGCAGAGGTTGCACGGAGCAGTTTGACATTTCGAACATTCACAAAACAATTGTAATGTGGAGATATTGATAGTAATGTTTATATTTATAATGGCTATCAATAACTGCGTGTACAATTTTCAATTGCTTTCGTAATTTAAGAATCCTTAATTATTTCTGTTTCATATACTCCTTTGAAAACAGCCAAACTGTGATGATTAATAATCTTTTCTAGGAACTTGTCTATTCATGATAACAAAACCATCTTTGTTTACAGTTAGCTGTCAAACAACAAACGTCATTTCGTAATTGGTGGAGGTGTTGGGGAAAAAATCGTAATCTATCAGATCGGTATTGTTTTCCACCGCTTTTCCCCATTCTTGTGTGTTTATAGATCTACTGTTCATCATGACAAATTGCTAGAGGCTTGCTGCTCATTTTGCGTTATAGCCTTCCGTCTAGGCAATATCCATCCGTCGTTTTGAAGGCTTTCGGTGGCACTTGAGATTGCGATAAACATGAGTGACCCGCGAACGGACGGAGTGGATCAATGCGAACCGGGTGCGTGTGAGGAAAGTTCGCTGATAACAACCGATTCGTTCGAAGAGTTTTCTCATGAGATTAACAGTCTTCCGGCGGTGGTGGATAACGATAACGGTGTGCAAGCGGAGGGAGTTAGCATAACTGACGAAGGGCGGACCGTCGTTTCGGACGAGAAAAGGGTGGGTGACGATGTTCGGGTTGATGGCCCTTCGGATGGTAGCAACATAATGAAGATACAGGACGATCTAAACACGGACCAGCCACCGGATGGTGCAATGAGCAAATCGAGTTCGTTCAGCAGTGCAAAAAGTAGGGAATTCAATACGTCAACAGCAAGTTTGGCAGAAACCACGGAACCGACAACGAGTGGCAGCAGGAATGCTACACCAGGAACCGATCTGGAAACTGGTGATTATTTACACGATGTAGAGTTTCTGAATCGCAAGCGACATGTCTTTATCCTAAGCACCGCGGGTAAACCTATTTATTCGATGCATGGCAACGAGGACAAGCTTGCCACCTTGTTCGGTGTGATGCAGGCGTTAGTTAGTTTTATTCAAAGTGGGAACGATACGATAAAATCGATACACGCGGCCGGAGTAAAGTTTGTGTTTCTGGTAAAATCGCCGCTGATTCTGGTGGCAGTCTCGCGAACTTCGCATAGCGTGCAACAGATTCAGCTGCAGCTAACGTAAGTAGAGGTTGTGAAAGTATGGAAAGTAGTAACCGAAAACAATAATCTTTCATTTTTTCTTCGATCCTCGAAGGGATGTGTACAACCAAATCCTGTCGACGCTCACATTAAGCCATATGATAAAAACGTTCGAGAGGCGAAAAAATTTTGACCTTCGTCGGTTACTTGCTGGAAGTGAGCGTTTGATCGACCATTTACTGGTGAGCGACAAGTGCGATCGGAAGCGTGTGTCGAACAATCCGTTCAGCTTTATGACGCACTCGGTCCGCATCCTACCGCTGCAACCGTCTGTACGTGAAACGGTTGTGTCAGCGATACAGAGCAATTGTGCGAAGATCAAAAACCTGGTGTTTGCAGTATTAATTGCCAACAACAAGCTCATCGCGCTCGTGCGCATGAAGAAGTACTTCATTCATCCGGCGGATCTACGGTTGATTTTCAACCTTATCGAGTGTTCGGAGAGCTTCAAGTCGGCTGAAAGCTGGACCCCGCTTTGTTTACCAAAGTTTGATTCGAGTGGATTCCTGCATGCGCACGTATCATACCTGGCGGAAGACTGTCAGGCTTGTCTGCTACTGTTGTCGATCGAGCGTGACGTGTTTTACACGCTGTCGGAAGCGAAGCGAAAGATCACAGAGGTAGGTTTTAGCGTGATAGAATCAAGTGATCAAAAGAATTCGGTATTTTAACAAACGTCTTTATTAAAAAAATATACACAGAAATTACGGCGCAGCAACTGTCTCGAAGCAATCAACGATGCAATCAATAATAAGGGCATAAAACTGTTAAACATTGGCATCCCAGAAATCAGGCATTTTTTGTACAAGAGTAAGTCAAACGCGCAGTTGCTTTGCTCCGAACTGACAGTGCCGTACTCAAGCGGAGAGCAATTCAAGCGGCTGGAGGGCATGTACTTCCGACTGCATCATCGCATTCACAACTCCGGACGCCCTGTGAAGCTGATTTATCAGATGAAGGAGAAAGAAGTGCTGCTTGCTTGGGTAATTACTGATTGGATGGTTCTATCATGTTTTTTTTTCGAAAGGCAGTTATTTATGTTTTGTTTCTTTTGGCATGGTAACGCGTCATACATTTGACCCTTTGCAACCGATATAATTAATCCTAGATGATATTAACTATTGCTTAAGTTTCTTGAACTAAATTATAATAACACCAACAGAAGCGAGACGTTATAAATTTGTATTCAAAGCGAGCTCATTTCTACGATTTGAATATGCCATTTCTTACGCAATGATTTATTGAGCATATTGTCCCGCAAGGATATTTCTTATTATGTATTATTTATTTATTTTTATCAATTTTATAGAAATAACTACGAACTTCCATTTTGGTAAATTTTCAAAATATTATTAATTGTTTTAAAAGGCTCCAAAACCCAACTTATTCAATTTCAAAATGGTTCAGGTGTTTTTAGTTTTAGCAAGTTTATTTGTATGTAAATAAGTATACTTCGATACTTATCAATACCTATCAATACAATACCAAAAATGTGAGGGAAAAAAAATTAATTAATTTGAATTTCATTTATTTTTCTTTCTCATTCAGGTAACGCAAGCGTACGAACTATTTGTAACGTTTGAACCGACGGTGGAGAAGAACGAAGTCATCAGTCTCGTGAACAAGCTGCTGAAGTGGATAAAAAAAGAAGAAAACAGCCTTTTTATCCTCTCCGCGCCTACGTTCTAGGAGTCGCTGTCTCTGTCGCCATTGCTGCAGTTATTTTCTTTCACTCGAGCGAACTGGCCGACAGAGATGAGCTCCTCTTGAAGCGCACGTCTGCCTCATGTGCGCCTTCGAAAGTTTTGCTTCAAGTACATCATGTTTCCCATCTGATTTCAAAGTGATAGTGGTTTGTGGTGGCATTTCGTACGCTACCAGAAACAGAAAATGCTCGGAATAGCTAAACATTAAATAGATAGTGTACGAGTGGAAAAGACAAGTAGAAAAAATCAACATCAGAGCAATTATATTCAACCTATTTTGTAAATATTTATTTATACATATAAACTATTATCCACTCGTACGCATCCAATCGTAAGTGTTGAAGGTCACTTCGAAAGTGGTTCGTGATGAGACAGACGGTGTTCGTACGTATATGCGAGTTTAGCCAACCAATTTCTATTTGTTTGTGCCTACAGCGAGGAAACGTTGTTTGATTGTTAAAACGAATTAGTTAAACGAAACTACACATGATTCCTTCTGATGGGCGACGTGTCCGGTCAGTGAATCCGATGTTGGCTTGTACCAAAACGAAGACGAGAAGAAAAATGAAGAGAAATTGAAAAAAAAATCAATGTAGATAATACTAAACCCGCAAAGCGAAAGGGAAATACTCTGCAAGAGAAACCAAATCAAGCAAGCATTTTCGACTGTTTGTTGCGAGCTCGGTGCAATGAACTTATATATATATATATACAGATTCATAACAAAACAAAAGACACACTATATACAAAATAAAATGAAAACTGATTAACTGGCAAACCGTTCGGATAAGGTAGTTTTTACTAGACACATGAACATAACTGTTACCGATTTTACATTTTGATATTTTTCATGATCAGTGAATTCTGCCACTATATTTGTGTGTTTCTTTGTCGGGTGATTTAATATAATGGTTGCACTTGGAGTTTCGGCAATAGTTTTCATTTTATTACCAGTTTGCACTGTTTCTTCATTTATCTCTATCCCCTTCTATTTGTTTTTCTTTCCTTCCGTATTTTCATGCATTTTTAATTTAAATACTGTCATGTCATTACTGTTTTCTTCGCCTCTGTTCAGTTTGCGGTATATTTATATATTAACAAAAACGTTAAGAATAAAAAGTAAAAGGGGGTTTGCTTTCCAAACTTAAAAGTTGTTGACTGTGATCCTCGCTTCACTTAATAAGGTTACTAGCGATAATGTTGTTTTTGGTGGGTTATAATTTTCCTATCGAAATAATCTTCTCATAATTTGTAGGTCAGTTTATCCACTATCTACTCTACTTCCAATCTGTGTGGAATATGGGATTTGGAGATGAATAATGAAGTTTACTAAGTGTTTGCTTTCTTTTTTGGTTGTTGCTTTCGGCAGTAAGAACTAGATACAGTGTAAGTGTTTAGGTGGATAGTTTCATTTCGTCATATTTGTGCTTCTTTTCCTCGGTTAGTACAACTTGCTATTGTTTCGATCTCACTGTGTCAGTGCTACATTTGCTATATATCGTTTATCCTATGCGATCCGCACGAGAGTACAGTTCTCCATCCTCTTCTTCTCTCTCACATTATCCTTACCATACGACACATTTCGTTCTGCTTCGCCTACCGTGCTCCTATAGACACAATGTTAAACATTTCATTAATATTTCTTATAATGACAGTTAGTAGTAGTAGCAATCCACTTAACGACAGTAAGATATATTTCCGCGCGTGAGTAAACGAACTAATCGTATATGTTTCCGTGTGTTTCGTACGTATATGTATATAACACTATACCCTTTTCCGTCCCTAATCAAATGCTGGCGCCCCCCTCCCGAGATGATGGTCCTCCGATGGAGACGAAGGAGCCCCCTCGTAGAGGGGAGATTGCATCAAAAGTGAATCTTTCGGAGTTGGCGTTTGGTTACACGTTTCTTCGCTACCGTCCACCAGGTTGGGGACGGTTGGGCCGTAAGAAACTCGAATCGAGAAATAAGAAACAAATTGTGCTGCAAAATTTTCTGATAGAACCCAACAGTCGTAGTCGTCTCCATTTTTGTTTGTTCAACGAACAAAGCAATGATTATTTTTACACCATGTTTAGCATTTTCCTCCTTTCTACTTTCCTAGGTTTGAATCTAAGTTAAGCTTCATTTAATTATCTTGCGTTCTCGTTTTGTGTTACAGCTCGCGCTTTCGAAATCGAATCCTGATCGATGGTATAAAGGATGGAACTTTATCTTTCGCTTTTGCACACACTCTGGCATTCGCGCGCTGACGATCGACACCGATGACAAACTGCGAATCGTAATATTACATTATTTTGTTGCTTTTGGAATATCTATTTGATTAAGCTCATGATAAGCGATGTGGTAGTAATATGGTTCATTGTTATAGTAATTATTATTCGTTTGCTTATATGCTAGTATGGTACAAATATGCCGTTTTCCATGATTGAAATAAATTCATTTACTCACGGACGTGTTTAAATAACATTGCGTTGTCTTTCTGCTGTTTTCATTGGCACTACTTACACCTACTGTCACTAAAGTCTAGCATGTTTTGTCGCTATGCGGTTTAATTCTTGCTCGTTTGCATGTGGAAGGACTCTAAGCAGCAGCGGTCACTTATGCTTCGGATCGCCCACAGCAAACTAAATTAAAACATTATTGATAACTAGAGTTATGTAGATCCCCATTCCAATACTCCAAACTTGTTTAAACAATGTTTCGCCTTTGGCTATTTCGTTCGGGTTCCTTGATTTTTGTTTTTTTTTCTCGCCCTCCATTTTAGGAGTACACGACATCTTTCGCGATACTAGTGTCATAATTTCGTTACTGAAGGTTTTAAAACTGCTAAATGTGGTGTGCTTTTTCTTTATGCGTTTCCTTTGGCGTTTCCGCTTAGTATGTACAAGCCTTCAAGCTGTTTGTGAGTTTTACCTAGCAGTGAGAATTTTCCACTGAGATCTCATTATTTATTGTTGCTCTCCGTTTCTCTGTTTTGTTGTACTTGTTCCCAGTTGATATTGTTTCGTCGGTGCTTATGCGCTTGTGTTTATTCGAAAGTAAAGTTTTGCCGGATCGGGAAATACAGTTGGTTGGTTGTAAATTTTGCTTAAGTCGTGCGGTTCGGGTTTGCTCAGGATTTTTAACAGGCAATCAGCTGTTAGGAAACAATGTATGAGCTGATCATTCCCTAGTAACCCCTTTTTAGCAGATGTTTGTTTTGAATAGACCCATTTCAGTTTGGTTCGGGGTGTTTGATGCACTTTTTTCTAGCATAGTGTGAAATGATAACAAACTATAGCACTTATTTTATAATCTGAACAAACGGTGTTTTTGTGAAATATTAACCAATTTACAATTGCGCTATTTGAAAACATTCCTTTCGATATGGTCATGCTGTATCCGTAAGCCGTATTTGAGCTGAATTCCACATGGAACAACACAGATGATTCTGGAGATGGTAATATCGAGTTTATGTTTCCAACTTGATGGTTCAACTGCGCAAGAACCGTGGTAGGGGCAGGTGTGTGGACCATAGAATGGTGCAGAAGGTAAGAAGCAGCTTGTGATGGAGGTTATCTTTCCGCCATTAAAAGTTGTACTCCTTGTAACGTGATCGGCCGCCATGCTGTTGTGGTTGCGCACCGGCCGATGGGGGCTATTTGGAGCTGGAGATGCCGGATATCTCACCGGTTCCGGTGCCGGTATCGGTCGGGCCCTCGACGCTGCACACGCTGTCCTCGGGCGTACGGGACGGTTCGGCTTCGGTCACTTCCACTTCGCTCACCGCTGGACGATTGCTACGGTGTTTAGCGCTCAGTGCCTGCGGAGTGGAGGAAGTTTTGGGAACCGAAAACAAACGAGGAACATGGGGAAGAAGAAGGTGAATTGAAAAACCAGCTAATTGTGTGAAATTATCCGTTGCAAAAATGCCTCTTCGTATTTTTTGTTATCTCTTCATCAATCCTGCCTCTGACTAACCATCCGCGCGTGAAAGCGAGCGATAGCGGAAGCAATGTGTACATTTGCATCCTAGTAGATTGAAAGGATGTTTTTTGTGCTAAGCGTATAGAAGCATTTATTTAGCGATCTGGCTTTCGCTATCGTTTTCAAAAAAAAAAAAAAAATGGAGCGGATTCAAATTAAGTGATATTTAAACCCATAGTTTACTTGAAACAAGTGCTAAAAATATCGGTACTAAATTACTATCATTTGCTAAAGCTTTGTAGCACACTGTGAAGAGTTAAAAATCGTTTAAGTATAGTTAAAAATGTTATAATGTTAATTAAATGTATAACCCGTACTGATTTCGGTTTTCCATCAATACTTCAATCATTTTGCAGCAGAATGTATATAAATCTCCAATTTTGTCTCGATTTAACATTTTCGTGAAAAATTTTTAACGAAATTTTTCACGGTCAAATGCCCGCACCGTGTAAGTTCATTGACTTTAGTATCATTGAAAGCTATTTTTCGCATGTGACGATAACTTGGAAATCAGATAGTTATGATAAGTACATTATTATACACATCTCAATTATTCACTCCTCAAATGACACTTAATGATTCCATTTCCGGTTACCTTTAGTAAAATTCCGGACACATAAATTATTGGTCAAATTACAAGTTGTGAACTTAAAGAGCAAAATTTAATCATTTAATGTAAAATTCGGGTTCTACACTATTTTGTGGTAATTTTAGTTTTTAATTAGAATCCCCTAATTTTTTTATGGTTAAATAATTATTATTTGAGGACCGAAAGGAAGAGCAGATATTTATCCAAAAAAATCTTACTATTCACTTCCAAACAAATCTTATTATTATTATTATTAACCACAAAAACGTGGTAGTAGAATCGTTCAAAGTCAGCAGGTAACAGGTTATTTTCAGTGAAAAATGTTTCGTTCCAATTAGCAGGTATTGGTAAATTAGTTGAATTCAACATACAGATCAAAAGCGCCGTGTGAAACAAAGTCCATGTCACTGCGGCTGGGAAATTAATTGGTTCGAAATTATTGATTATAACGAGCTGCTTGGCTAGCTGGCTGGTGGTGAGAAGAAATATCGCCTTAAACGAACCACGCTTCTTGTCTTGACTGATGGCTCGGCAGTAAAACTTTCATCCGAGTACCGCCGCACTCGGATAAAGGGTACAGGAAGACTAAGAAGCAGCAAAAAGTATACGCGACTAAAAGAAATACTCCATCAATTTCCTGTACACCCTTTTGTCCTCCAATAAAACTCCCGTTACAATCAGCACCGCTATCATTCGCCTTCTTATCCCTGCTTTTTTACTCTTCTTCATACACTGCGTAGATGGCCACAAGCTTCAGACTCACGGGGACAGTACTGAAGGATGGCAGTAAAAAAATATATATAAATAATTGAGGTCAACAATGGAATGCCTATAAATTTCTGCCCAAAGCATCACACACCCACCCACACAATCCCCTGGGAGTGTGGGAAAGCATCCATCGATCTTCGGCTCAATCGGGACGCGGTGATAAAGTGATGTTTCCTCTTCCATCGTGCGTCAAACCACCGCCCGGCGTTGCAGAACGTGCTCGAGCATCGATGAAAAATGGATTCGGATTCAATGGATGAAAGAAAGAATCATTGAGATAGATAGGGACAAACAGAGACAGACTTTGTGT
>JXWZ01000314.1:0-41403 GCA_000956215.1 Anopheles farauti No. 4
GTAGCGGCGCCGGTCTTTCACACGACAGGACCGGTACCATGATCCCATTCGGACCGTCTCCCCCTAGCGAGGAGTGACTAACCAGCTATGGTGGTAAAATCAGTCTAGAAAGCCAGTAAAATGGCAGGCATGACTTCGGTCGTTACGCCAAATAGAAGAAGAAGAAGAAAAATCGCTACAATTTGATGTTAACTAAGCATCGCATTTGTATAGAATAATCGCCTGGAATGCGAAACAGCACGTCGAATTCACGAGCCTCTATTTTAAATTAACATCGGCGGGGATTCTCCTTCTTTCAAACACGACGACTATTTTAACCATTCTTGATTTCTCATCCCGGCTAATCGTTCTTTTAATAACATCAACAGCCAAGCTTCGTCTGGTGAGAAACAACAATTGTCATCCGTCATCCGTCGTTCGGGGGGATCGAATGGAGGCGATAGTAGCACACTTGTGTAACTTTTAATTGCTCCTGCGCCGCCGAACAGTCACCAGTCAATCATGCCACGTTCGACTAGCAGCATTTTCAAAGATTAGATGTAAAATCGTGATCGGTTAACATGCTGCAGGCGCTCGGAATGAAAACCACCCACGATGTGCCACGAGCATATTAATTTTATCATTCACGATAAGATTAAACAAACTATGTAAGCGACACATGATTGTCACAAAAAATATCAAAAACAATTTGAAAAAAGGAGATTTAATCGATTTAAGTAAATATATTATCGATAGAAAAAAAATTACTAAACAAATGCAGGATTTATCATTATGCTTTTGTTGTGTTATCTATGTGCTTCCTTTTCACATACTTGCATAAATGATCTCGAATCATTAATTGATCTCGAAACGGGTTTGCATGAAGCACCCTTTTATTAAAAATTATAATGCATACATAAAGCTTTCCAATCAAAAATTCTGAATGCTTTTGCACATTATTATGAATATAATAATATATAAAACGACTCACCCTTTCAAACGCGACTAGTGATTGTAAAAAGAAAGGAATGTATTTATTAACAGCGGCTCAAATGATATTCTTAATTATCGTGAACCGTTCTGATGGTAATATTGAATGGTTTGTATTCGACATACAACAAGGACTTAGGGAGCGAGATTTAATATATTCTCACGATTCGACGAACGATTTCCTGATCTCTTGGTGCGCTGTAGAGTCGACGTAGAGTCGACCTCTCGCTTTACTCAATATATACGCAGCCAGCACGTGTGCTTCTACGTCCCGAACGAAAAGTAATTCCCTTCCCATACAGCGAGGAAGGATTATAGAGCAAATCAAACATTTCCAAAAGATTAAGAAAACAGGCGGAAAGCCGCGAAAGTGTTTGTTGCTCATCCATCAAGTTACGCGTTGCATGGTTTGTACATCAGTCATTTATGTTAACTGTTATGTGGGCGAATATTCCTCACAAATGTATATTTTAAACACAATTTTACTATGGTTCTCCTTCTCAACAATAGTTGAATCGTTACTCACCACTTTCGATGTCGTTGAGGAGCAGCAGCATAAAAAGTAGTAATAATCCACATTTCAGATGCATTTTTTCCATCGATCAGCCGGAATCGGTTGGCCACCGCCGATCGAGCTGTGATCTGATGCGGGAGTATGTCGTCGTTTTGGCCACCTCGACGGGACACGTGCAGCACGAGACGGTGAGGGAAATGAAAATAAACAACTAAAAATCTACGAACGGTCGGTAGGGCGTTTCCGTAGACTTTTTTCGAACGTACACTTTTATTTCGTTATCGGGAACCACAAATTTTCGCTTCACCGCTTCTTCTGAACTTAATGCAACCTTGAACACTATGGCCTTTTGAAATGAGATTCACAACTTTTAGCGGGTTAAGATGATCACGATCCTCTGCTCATTAGGATTGCCTTGGGTTTTGTTTTTCCAGGCAATCCTTTGCACTACTGCTGCAATCACTACCTCACGGCTTTTATTTACTCTTGCCCTTCATATGTGCAGGCGTTATCTTTTTTTTTTATTGCACATTCACATACATGTAATTTTCAATTTCTCCACAACTCAACCACACCAGAACAACTGCCACGGATAATCCATTCACTTACTCACTGATTCGATGTCAAATTTAATAACAACGCCTATCAATATGTAAAGAAGCAAAAGCAATAAGAATAATTATATATATATTGCTAAATATGGAAACAAAATTATTCTAAATTAAAACCAAAATTTTATTTGTTTCCACACAACAAATTCAATTTTTTTCATTGAAACCAACTCTGAATCATTCATCACAACATCTGGATTTTGCATCTGCAAAGAAAGAATTAAGAATAAAATGTCATTAGTGCACATAAAACAGTGAGGCTAGAAAACAATAAATTAAAACTTTATTAAATAAATAAAGCTTAGTCCATTAAGTATAATTCATCACTTCTAAATCAAAATTTTCATGATAAAGATATACAAAACGCACATTGAGATATTTTATTTTAAAAATAGTTAAAATTTTCCAATATCACCCAGTTATTTACTTTGAAAATTTATTGGGTTTTATGGGATAATTTTCCACCGTTCTCTCTGAAATTTTCTATGGAATCAATTTAATAATTATTTCGTGGGTGAAAAGGTATGAAAAAAACATATTAAAAAGCGATCAATCATAAAGTAAATCAAATAAGTACGACTTAACGAGATCGATTTGCGATTTCATATTTTGTCGAAGCCATAGTAATGACTTTACTAGCTTACAATACACGTTTACAATAAATAAAATTCTTCATGACATTTTTTTCAGAAAAGCTATAAAGTCTTAACATTCAAGCAAATGATCCCAGAAAAATATACGAATGAAATAAGCAAATGCAGCTGAACTATCTTATTTGCAATGCAACTTCTGTCGCACTCGCGTACTCAAATTGTTACAATGTGCGGAAAAATTATGATTCTTTGTTTCCCGATATCGCAAACGCACAAACTAACCGTATCCGAAAGGCATATGGCGGATGTGCGTCTGCGTGATCCTTTTCGATACACTCTGGCGATGGGATAAAAGCATTGCTAAATGTTTTAGTTCTTTTTTTGCGAAGTTCACTTGCTGCTTTCATTTGCGAAACAGCACCTACGAAAAAAAAAACTGAACCACAACTTAGCCTCTCCACACTCACATTAAACTCTTCACTGGTGTGCACACAACAGTGCAGAAATGCAAGAGGGCCTTGTTCCAAAAAAAAAAAGACAATAAAAACAGAAAGGACTACAAAGCAACCTTTGGATTTTTGCTCCTTATGCACACACCAACTAATATTAGAGCCAACTATGCATAGCATTCGACAAGCAAACCAACCAACACACACGCAATATAACACGCGCTCGCGACAAAACAAAAGGTCAGCTGTTTTTTTCTTCTTTCTTTTAACTCTCTCGCTTTTCCATCCCCAACACATACACACATACATACACATTTACACAAACACACCCCATTGCAACAAGAGCATGCTCCTTTTGTGCGAGATGTGTTTCGAATTCATGAATAAGATTTGGTCCTTCTGCTTGTTTTGCTTCGCTTCTCCCCATTTCTCTTTTTTCTCTTTCACTCGCACTCTGCCGTACATACAGATACACATAGAAAATAGAGGTTGGCAAATTCATCTCTCAGGAATGCAAGTTATCGTTTTGCTGCTCTGAAACTTCTCATACGCCGTGCACGCCGAGCCTGGAAGGAAAAACAACTATCGCGATCGACCCGAGCGCGAAAAATCATCGGAGCTGAGACTCTGCTGTTGCCTTATCCAACCGCTTTTTTTCATCAGCCACAGTTTATGATTTTTTTATACACTCTCACACACGCAAATGGCAGCGCAAAACAAAGAGCTTTACCTCCAAACTGGAATTGTTTTCCACGACGGATGCTGGAAGATTGTTTCGTAAACAAAATGGAGAGTGCAAAATGGCTGGTTGACAGGCTTAATCAGATCATACGCTTGTCACTATCAACGTCAAATTAACATCTCAATATTTATATTTTAAGTGTTTTTAACGTCGTTTGAAAATAACACCTACACATGTACAGAAAGATTTTACGTGAACCGCATGAGATACAATACAATTTTCAAAAAAAAAACATTCAAAAATGCTTTACCACTGGCAGAAATCGTGCAGTGAAAAAAAACGAATGGTTATTTTGGCAGCCCTTTTCCTTGTGTGTACAAAACACGATAAAGCACGCGCGGACCATAACAATACGAGCACAGTCAAACCACAACACACTGGGTAAGGGTGTATTAAACCATCTTATTTCGCGTAAAATATGCTCCCAAAATGGAAGGAAAATTCGACGCTAATTCCTTATGCTAGCAAGCACAAAGAAAAGCATTGCTGGTGACGTCCTTTATTGGGAAGAAACAAAACACAACAACGCAATACTACTCACACACTCTTGCACGGAAGCACACTGGGACGATATTTTCCAACTCTGCACAAACCAGTTTGTTTTTCTCACCAAAGTTTGCTCACTAATGAAATGCAGACAATTTTTGCACAAATTCCTTCAACGACCCGTCGTGCAACAAAACGAAAGATCCATCGTCCATCATGTGCGACGGGAACACACAGCCCACAGGGATTGCGTTTTCGCACTCCAACTCCCTCGCCGTTTTGACGGTAAGTTTTGGCTTTTCCATGTGTTTCGTGTTGTTCGACCGACGGGTGGCGAGTCTTTGTTATCCCGCGGCATGGGGGTCGGTCACTCACGCACATCAAATGAATCCACATCCCGCCACTGGGAGACTTTGGAATGCAGCGCACGGAAAAACCATACACACAACAAACTCCGCGCGCGCTGGAGGACAAGCCACCGAGTGAGGCAAGTGAGGCAAGTGAGCAAATTTTCAGAGAAAGTTTCACTCATACAGACGCCATGGTTGTTGTGGACTAGTGGGCTCCAGTGCGCAAGTCTAGTACAGCCTGCTGGCTACGGAGGAGTTCATTTTCTCCAACGAGACCGTTTGTTATCAGAGCGACGATGAAAAACGCCGTGAGTGTTCGTTCCTCTCTGTGTGATGGATCCTGCACAGACAGGGATACAGGAAGAGCATCTCGGAGTTTTTCCCACCATCCCAAGAGCATGTGTGTTTGAATGAAAATCTTCCTCCCACTGAATATAATTATTATCAAACGCACACAAATGCACTAACCAGAAGAATACAGCGCTTTTTCCCACTCTTCTTTATTGACTTTGCAATGACTTTTATCCTACGCTCGATTCATTATTTGTTTGTTTTTTTTACGTACATTTTACATTAGTTCACACCGATTCAGCAGAATGGCTCTTCGCAACAGGCAACTATTCGTGATGCAACAGTGCGCAATGACAGTTGTTTAGAAATGCTGCTCATTTGGATAGATAATACAAAACATATTCCACTGAATACTGAATGCGATCGGAAAAACGCACGCACGAAGGCTACTCAAAACGACGAATGATCCTTTGTCCACACAACACAACACACAAACCATCAGAGTACACCGATTGAAAGCGCACTGATTCACACGCAGTTCTCATCCATGCGATACAAAAAAAAAACATAAATAAACTCTTTTCTTGTAAAAGAATTACATTGACAAGAGTTGAAGACAAATAAATATTGGCTACGATTAAGTAAAAATACACAATTCTCCAAACGCATTCAAATGTTTTAAGAATTTTAATTCTAAGGACAATTGGTGTTGATTTTCATCATAAATTATCATTTATTTTCACATTTTTTAGAAAATAAATCATAAATCATATAAATCTACAATGAACAGCAGTCGATGAAGAAACAAACATTAAACCATTAATTTCATTTGTCCAGCAAAAATAAGGAGTCAATAGAAATCAAATATGGTACAAATTAATCGACCAACAAAGAGTTTGAAATTCAAATTTATCATGTATAATTGAATTTAAAGATTTATAAAAGTTGATTTAATTTAATTTAAAAGAGTTAAATCAATTTTAAGACACATAAATCTCTACTATCTCAAAGGGTGAGTAAGTGTTTTTCGTTTATGTTTATTTTTTCCCTATCATCGTCCGAAGAGTAAAAAGTGTACGCAGCACTAAAATTATATACGAACGCGGCGCACTCACACAACAATACCATCAAGCAAACAGAGAAACCATTTGAAAATTATTGAACCAATTTAAGCATCCTTTCCGTGTGCAGGAAGCGCATGCATTCAAATGTCCTCGGGGAACCTTCATTTCAAACGCCAAACATAGCACACATGGGGTGGGGTGGCCTTTGATGAGGATGTAGGTGTGCCTCACGAAACCATCCGTTAATTAAATTGTCGCAACTGTGTAGCAGAAACACAGGCCCGTCCTCGTCGCACAGCACACGGTCAAACGTAAGACCGCATATTCAATTTAAATTCTATATTCGGGATCGCAACGTTTCTGCTGCAACAGCTGGCGAAGTAAGGAATAAGTATTTGCTGCTGGAGCAGTTTACCTATGCGCTGCTGCGTATGCCCCCGAGCAGTAAAATCTTTAATCATTTTGCCGAAAATTAACCACGACACGATATTAATATCAGGAACAAAAAATAATCTAATGTGTTTATGAATAATGCACAGCAATGAAAATGCATTCGCATTATCATTTAACTCGTTTTCTACATAGAAGATAGTAAACCCGCACGGCAATCCACATAACTTCAACAATATAATTCTAAATGGTTTTGTTTTGGGCTCGTTAGTTCTTTCACAACAGTTTGCAAACCGAGCAAAATGTAAAACCATTTTAAAATTTACAAATAAAAACATTAAACTAGTTGCAATCTTTTTGTAAAAATGCCACTACAAATCATCTATGACAAGTTTTACTAGCGATTTTGATAACGGATAGAACAAAATTATTCTTCTGCAGTACAGTAAGATTGAATTGGGTTTTCTACGATTGGTAAATATGACGTCAACTAGAATTGCTTTCACAGAGTTGGTCTCTTTTCAAGCAAGATAAGTTTTTGTAGTTGACATACAAAAATGTGTATGACATGCAATATATTAACATAATTTGAGACTGAAATACAAGCCATCCAAGCCGGGTGAGAACTTAACTACAGAAACAAACTCTAAATACAATGTCGATCAAGGTAACAATTTGAATCACGCAGCCCAAAGCATCTCTCAAAACATTGTTATGTCTATTTCGATTTCGCATTTGGCACAACAAATTCGGTGCTCAAGTTGCGTTGAGTATAACATTGTGCACAAATGCAACCCCGAAGGCACCGGTGCATCGTTCGGATAGATTTGGCTTAAAACAGGATACAAGGCAGAACACGCGGGGCAGGTGCCTTCCAGTGCACATAGTTTAGACATCGATTGACAGCATTGATTTTAAAAGCACGTCTGTTGTGTGGTATATTGAAGGGTTTGATACTTAGTCCTTTTGGGGAGGGGTGGAACAGGGGGAGGAGGGAGGAGTGCGATCCAAAAGGAGCAACACGCGAGCAAGAGACAGCACTCGTTTAGCACATTTATCCTGCTCGTCCTTCCAGCACCAAAATACATCCCTCTCGCTATAACTCGGTGTACAGAGATGGCTGGCACACTCAGAGTGGAAAATGGGTGGCCACGAAGGCGAGAAACGAATATCACAAACACTTGGAACGCCCGCACAGGGTCGACGAACACACAGAAAGCACCGTCAAAACCAAAGGACAAAGTCAGCGAACTTTCGTCCTCATCCTCCATCACTGCACAATGGAAGGGAAAGGGAAAGGGACGGATAGGATGTGCTCCCATACAATCGACTCGTACCAATACATACACCCGCGGACCACTTGCACTGCGTGGTATGGGTAAACAGAGAAATTTTAAACTCTCACTCTTACCCTCATCTTGCATGCGGATCCCAACAGCAAGTAAACGTACAAATCATTCATTCTCCTTCCCCCCCCTTCTTCCCTCGACATACACATACACAGCCACATTATCGCGTCCTTGTCGTGCGTGTTGCACAAGGGCGGTGAGGGTATAATGATGGTTGTTCTTTGTTTCGCTACTGGTCACCCCCAACGCACAACAACCCAGTCTTCCCCAGTATACAGGAGAGAGTTGATAATTTTATTTATCTCCAACTTCACAATCCATTGCCAAAGCCTACTCCACCAAGCGCACGGCCGCACACACGCACGCACACGGACGCACGGTTAGGATTAAGATTGAGTGAGTTTTTATAATGCCAACTCCAACATCATCATTACCGTTCGTTCACCGTTTTCGGAATCGTTCATCCCAGGACGAAGCAACATGCTAACGATAAACGTTAAAAACGTGTGGCAATAATAAACACAACCTTTCACTAATGATGTTTCGATCGCAATTCCCAGGAAATCCCCAATTTTTCAGCTTATCAACGACTCGCTTAGCCCGTAGTCCTGCCTCCCGGTCCCTTTCCACCGGAACGATGACCTTCGACACCGGGAACATCGGACGAAGGATGAACCAACGACGGACGAAGAATGAATCAACCTACCGAAGGACATGATTGCTATTATCGGATTCGGTCGTTTGCCCCCGGTACCCGGATTAGAAGCTTTTGCTCTATCTTTCCTCTTCTCTTCACGCGCCGATTCTGGCGAACGACATCCGCGGAGAGCTTTTCCTGGACGAAAAAAAAACACATACGTAGCATTGGAAGGCACAAAATTATGACAAACAGCTTTCACATAAATCCTTCGCGGGAATCTCAATAGCAAACTCCCTCGATAGCTAAGCTATCGAATAAAAGGTGGATGAAGGTACGGTGGCTACTACTAGCCCGAATTGACTACACTGCTAATTCAGATGGCAACAAGTATGCCAACAATGTTAGTCTAATACTTTTACCGAAATGGTAGACCATAGAATATCGATATTACATTTATTGAATAGTTTAACCATTATATAAAATGTTGTTTTTGAAAATTATCAACCCCATAACATTAAACTAAATGCAGTACATAAATGATGAATAAAAGAATCGTGCATCACACATGTGTAGGTCATACAAATAAGAACTACAAAATAAGATTCAAAGACGACAAAAATACTGTTCTATTTCTTTTCAGTATCCAAAGGGAATTAGACTCGAGATGTTGCAATTTTTAAAAACATGAACTTAAATTTGAAAATTGCTACAAAACGTGCACACTTAAATGCAAACCCCTACACGATCCGTCGTCTGTACCACTCACGCTTTCGCATCGTAACCGTCCTTCTTGCTTCTCAAACCAAACCGAGAGAAATCAGTGTACTTCCTTCTCGCCAGACATGAAAAGTGCATCTCTCAGCCACAACTCGACCTTAAATTACACCACACAACAATGCCGACAGTCCGATTACGAAACCATTTAAGCCTGCAAGGCTTCGACAAACCGCAAGTACGGCGCGCTGCTAGTCGTCGTCGTGGTTTGGAATAAATAATTAAATAAGCTCTCCCGAAATAGCGGTCCGCAACTACTAAAATCACCAAGCGTTGTGGAATCGAAATCCAAGATTTCGTTTTTTTTTTTTTGACTGATTTTTCACTACCACCAATCGCTGCCGGGCGGGAAATTGGATCCCGCGGTAGAAAACATGCCAGATATCTCTCAAAGCCTAACTCCAGCAGCGCTCTGTTTTGTGTCGTGTGTTGCTCGATAGTGGCTGTAGAATTGAATCCAAGCAGCTAGTTTGCGGTAGAACGTGGTAAGGCAAGCAAGAGTTTTGGTTCTTGCACACCATTTTGGATATTTGCCCACCGTTTTGGAACCGCTCTTCCTCCCGTCTTCTACCGTAGCGCCCACCCTCTTCCTATCGTAGTTATTGCGGTCACGCTTATCTTCCGCACAGCAGCCACAGGAAGAGGGCTACCAGCACTCTTTCCATTTCAACAAACATTCAAAGCTCACGCAAAATAGCGCACACGAATGGGGCAGGAAGAGGTGAAATCATCCAAACTGAATGCACACCGACAAAAGCCCACAGCACACGGGGCGACGAAAGCAAAGCGTTCAACAAGTTCGCGGACCGAAAAATTGGGAAAAACACACCGTACAAAAAAAAAAGGGCGATCGATTTGTACTGAGGTAGGGACGAAAAAATACACACAAACTCCACTCCATTTCCATGACGAATCGTGTCGAAGAGGTCAAATATGCAAGCTACGAACATGATGTACGCGGTCCTTGGACGCTGTTTTTTTTTTCTTAATATAAAAAAACTGCTTTACATACAAATCCTTTTCATTTTTACGCCAATATTCGATTTTTCTACCGTTGTGTATTAAATAAAGTGCCACTGAATAGTCTCGAACGCCGGAATCACCATCAAAAACCCAGTTAAATTCTTTACCTTTCCAAAACAAAACATCCAGACAACCAAGCAACGAAGGAATTCGTTTCGCTTCGAATGGCTGCCCATTGCGGACGCAACAAATTTTGGAGGACGCCGGCCGGGTGGGGTCTCAACAGAGCGGTACGGAAAAACTATTTCCCAACACAACACAAACCAGACATTACGTGGCATTTACTGCCCTGCGGTCACTTCGAGCCTAGCGCTCACCTCAACGACGGTGGTTAATCGCTGCCACAGCTGCTACTATTACCCGCGCACAGTCCCCTCTTGTTCTGGTGTAATTGTTGCGATTATTGGACTCATTGCTACCTTTGCCCCTCCCTGAAGGTGGGCAACCCGTGATGTTTGGAAGGAATGTTTTCCACCAATTACAGCAGAAACTGAGCGCGCGCCATTCATCATCAACAGCAACGGATGCCGGTTGAGTTCAATGTTTGTGGATGGTGGTCCAAGTGGTCCTACCCAGGGTAAACAGGATAAAAAATCGAACCTTCCTCTGCCCTACTCCGGTACGGAAGCCGGCCACTGAAAAGCGACTGACTTAATTAATGAAAACAAAAACCGAACCCACCTTTTGGGTTACTGTTATAGGTTTGTGTGTTTGGAGATACGGCGTGGGATGGGAGGAGAGGGACGGTGATTGTGTGTTTGGTCTGAGAGGAGAAGGGCCGTGACGGAGCTGCTGAAACCAATTTGATGGGTAAAAACAACAGCAGCGCGCTTCAGAAACAACCTTTTAGTTGAAACAATAAGACGGCAAATCGAGCCCGGATGAAAGCATATCGCGATGCCGCAAGCACTGCCTTCATCTCTCCACGTGGATAACTTTTTTTTGTTTTATTGCGTGTATTTGAAATTGAACAAAACACAAAGACAACCTTTTGGTCAGTCAATTAGAATACCATTTTTATGAAAACTGACAGATTAACATGAACTAGTAAAGTCAAAACTAATACTATAGGAGGTTAAAACACCAACATGAAATATTGCTTAAATGATCAAATATGATCCAAATTCGGAATGCCTTCCTGGAATCAAAAGGGCAAATCATGTTTAATATCGTTTTTCCCATCAACAAAGGCGATTTTTAATCTTGCTTGAAGTTTTTAAGCAAATTTAAAACCTGTAAAATGCTACTGCTTTCAATAAAAACAGGTAAATATTAATATATATTTTCTGAGTTCATTGGCCAGCCATAAACTGCACAATGCAATATAATCTTACAGAGGCAATATTACATCCAAATCATTGCGCAACTATCTGCGTTATTGGGCAATTATTTAGGAATCAAAAGAATATAAAAACAGGGCATAAATAGTTGAATTTGAAATAAAATGTAAAAAAAAAACATAAGTAACCACAGGCTAGATTTCTTAAAATTTCCACACATGTAGGCTACAAATTTAACGATACATCCTTTATCGTTAACACATCACCCGAAGGGCTATGGGAGCCGAAAATTGATCTATTAGAATAACATAAGTGCACATAAGTGTGTACAACACAATAAGCCTATGCATTTAAATAGCGAAATATGTGTTAATAGTAAATTTATGGTGGTTTTTGTTTCAACTGAATAAACCATAAATCGACTAGACCCCAAATAATGTTGAAAATTAAGCAAAAATTCGGCAAACTTTAAATTTAGAACGTTCTCGACATCCACATCAACTTGAAAAAACGTAAAAGCAAACACACGTTGAAAACGAATGCAGCTGCATCCGCAGTGCATCATTCACTAAGGTACCGTTACGTTCTGTCTGACTGCTGGCCAACTCATGAATGGAATAGAAGCTCCACTGCCAACCCCACAGTACCACGTCGCGTAACAATCACGAACATTACACTTCTTTTCTTGTCTATTGGTTTTTCGCAAGGAAATTTTGTGAGAGTTTCAAAAACAAGGTAAGCTGTTGATACGAGCTTTGACGATGGAGGCAATTAGAGATCATAGGTTTGACCACGGTAATTCATTATATCAATTAATTTACACCAAAACAACCACAAACAAGACACAAGCAGACAGGCAACCGTTTCTTACCCTTCCATCGACCTGACGAAGCTGTTGTGTATCGTTTTACGAGCACTTGCTTCAACTGTTTAGATAACTTTAAAACCCACATTGCATTTGTAGCTTCTGGAGGGACAAAAGAGTCATATGCCGCAAGACAACACAAACAAATACTGCCCCGGAACGAGGGCCAAGTATTAAATGTAAACACTGCCGACAGAGCAAACCACAATCACTGTGTACTGAGCACTTTCATTTGTCAACCAGCAAGATAAAATTATAACCTTGCTTCCAAACACTGCTATCTCGTGTAGCGATAAAAAATAAATAAATAGAAAATAAGGTATATTACTTATTATTTATCAAAAATTATTTTACATTCCATTCCGAAGGCATGAAGCGGTTTACTACACGATCAAACGCAAACCACAATGGCCACCGCTCTTAGTTCTAGTCGGCTTCATTTTGATTGTTTGTGATCGACGTGCCACCACATAACAAAAAAAACTCTGACTCGGAGCACTGAAAGGCTTTCAGGCTGAACGTAAAGTCCCCATGTGGAAAGGGTTTAGCCGTGGGCTGTAGCAGCAAGCAGCAGACGACGGAAACACGCACACAAACATACTACGCCAGATACGCCACTTAAAGGAAGAACACATGGAAGAAGGGCACCAATGCTAACTAGAAAATGCGCGATCGCCCTTCCCCCCTCCTCTCAACCCGTGTGTAATAGGTGAGTAAGAAAGACAAAAAAGAGAGCAGGAGAGAAGACTTTTGTTACGCCGGAAAGTGCATTGAACAGGGAGTACATGCGGGTGAAAGAGAAGGAAGAATAATTCCTGCTCTCTTCTTCTTTCTCACACGATCGTTTGCTGTCGGTGCGACTGTCACTTCCCACACGACGAGTTGCGTGCTTTACCCTCTCCTTTGCGCATTATCACTCTTTCTCTCTCTTCCTCACACTGTAATGCTGCTGCTGGTTTCCATGGTCGGTGTCGTGGTCAAGCTTGCTTGTGTGAATTACAGTAGCAGTCACTCATTTCCAGACACCTAAAAATTGAACTATTTTTTAAACTTTTAATGCCCCGTAGTCAGGCTTAGAAAAACTTAGCGAAACCAAACCTGAACTAGGGGCTTCTACTACTCACCACCTAAGTGTCTGCGCAAAAAGAAACACAAAAAAATGTCTTATAGAAAGCAAAATATAAAGAAGAAGCTGAAAAAACGCATGATTTTGTCGCGAGCAGTCAATTCCGGACACCTGCAAATCGGACGAACTCTTTGCATTTGCGTTCGTCCTAGTAATTCTTAGAAACATGTAGTGGCATGAAACTTCGTCAGCCCTTCCTCTCCTCTTTACAGACGTGCATAGCAAAGGCAAAAAAATCGTGTTTGAGGAGTAAAATAGCGGAGTAAAATAAAATTGTATTTACAACTTGCCGATTCTATGAACGCGTTCTTTGCACTGTCTCCAACTCACTCTCCTTGAGGGTATAAATTAAGGAAAGGGGGAGGGGGGTGGGGGAGACCGGAGAGAAACAACAGCAACGATTCATATGGAAAGAGGCACACAGAGAACGGAAACCTGATTCAAACGTACCGTTTTTATGTTCACATTTCCTTATTGGTATGCTGTTGTTTGCTGGCATGTCTTTCGTCCTCAACACACACACACACATACACACGTACACACAACAAAAGCCTCGTACTACAAACACACAGCCGCATCCACTTACACGCACACAACTAGGGGAGTTTGTTGGAGCGGAGGAAGCGTTTAACTCACGCACAATGAAGTAAAATACTCCTGAATATTTCTCGTAATGGGTACGGGATAGGTGACACGAGTATTTACGTAAATGTGTGTTTGTGTGTGCGGAATCACAACACATATACAAAGGAATCGAGCACCGCTCGATTCTGAGATCGTATGTTTGACATGTTTGGGCTTCACTCCGTCGATAGGTGCATCTGATACAATTTCTTTGGAGACGATTGCAATAGCGATGAAGTGAACCAGTTCTTTCATTTGTCCCGGTTTTCTGTCCCTTTCAAGGGTAGGCCAGTGACGACCTTAACCAGGAAGTCGAAGCAAATGCTCACCGATTGTACCACATTTGTTGCTAATGATAGTAGGCTGCTGCGGTAAACAGCGGGGGGTTTTCCTTTCCGAACACACACGCGCCACTACAGACAAGCCGTTTCGTAGCAACACAACAGTAGACCCTTTTCCCGAGCAAATTTCTCCCTACACCGTTATCATCATGACCGGACACACTTCGCACATTTGCTGCTTTCTTTCTATGTCATTCTTCCAGAGCGAAACATACTTTCATTTTAGTTTTAGAAACACTGGCCCCACGCCCACGACACGTTGTTGATCGTGTGCTGTAACGTTGTAACGGTGGGATGGGATGCAAGATGCATTAAAGATTTTCCATTGAGGCGACACCATTATTCACTTACCATTTGTGGATTTTCCTGTGCAACATATTTTCGGAAAACTGGAAAAGAACTCCAAAGGAAAGGATGGTTCTTTTGGCAACGAATTATTGCCTCTTATGCTGCCAAAACCAACGAACCTAGCTCAGCTGATACATTTCTCACTTCCATTAAAAAAAAAAAACAATAGGCTTCTTCGTTTCTGTGCTTTAGAAGCACAAACCACTCACACGCACAAACACACAACACACGCAACGGTAGTTAGTTAAGCTGCACCCTTTTTATGCTTGTTTTGTTATATTTTACACTCCATCCGCGATCCCCGAGACGCCAATTAGGACTGACACCCTGGTTTTGTGCGGATCTCGTACAAAATCAAGAAAAAAGAAACTTTTACAAAGAGAAAAGCACGAACTTTTTTCAAAATTCCAATCTCCGGCAGCTGCACACACAACACGTCTGTATCGTCAACTTCTTCTTTTACTTTTTGAAAAAAAAACATCAACATCAAATACCACTTGACAACTCTGTCAAAATTGTAAGTTCAGCTAATCTAGCCTCTATTGTTGCAGATATTTCAATCAACAGTGATAGGTACATATCACCACACGGTTTCACCATAGAGCAAGCCTCACGAATGGTGCACCCAAAATCCAATTTTGTTACCATTATACTGGCCCTAATGTACAATATGGTTTTCATTCTAAAAGAAAACACACAATTCCAAAATAGCTTACCCGTTTGGCCTTTCTACAATATGGCGAAATCATACAATGGTAGTTGCGTAGTAATGTTTATCTAATTTTAATCTTAGGTTTATAAAACATCGTTTGTGTGTTGACGTGACAGCGAAATTCAAATAAGTATGAATTTGAAAGAAAATGTATTTCTACATGCCGTTACTTTACATCAAGGAGAATATGGAAGGCAAGTTGGTAGAATATTTGACCTGATCTAATGCATAGACCTTGATTTGAAGATATCGACGGGAAATATCACCTAATTAGTAAAGGGTTGGAAAATGCTGTTAAAATAATTTGGTCTGCTGTGACCTTAAAGAGCTATTTGCTAGCAATAACTTAAGGTTTATAACTATTTTCACACACAGAACTAAAAAAAAGACTTCCTAATATTATATTATCAAATAATACCGTAATAAATCGGACCATTCGAATACATGTTTAATGATATCTAATTTATTATAGTTACATATCGCGATACATGTTTCAATATTCACATAGCCTACACATTACATTGGTGTGTATCTTAATATCCTAGGCAAAGATTACGAGCTACTGTTGTAAATTTGATTCGGCCCCTTTTCCTATGGTGTTTCATTTAATTTCTAATCCTTAACTCATTGCATCGACCGCGCACTAATTCAGGATGTAAATGACGCGGCAAAATAAAAATAACAATCTTGATACGCATATGCAATCATTACTAAGCTAATCAAAAATGTTCACACTAAACGACGCTTTAGTTCTTTCCTGTGAATAATTTTGCGCGAGCGAAAGCAAATGTTTTTAGTATTATGATCGATTTGTACTCATGAAGAAGCAGTCGGGCGCGGGGTTAGAACGAGGTTAGAACCGGTGCTTCGCTAACTCCCGCGTGTTCTTATTTCACTTTCGATCAAGTGTTTATTTGATCACTTCTCTTTCTATTTTTCTTGTTGCTTTGAATCTTCTCGAACGCCTGATGACTTATATAGCACAATGGGGCAAAAGGAAACTTAAATGAAAACCAAACGTCCAGTAAAACCCTTCAACTATAATTACCATTAAATGCTTTGCACTCGAAAGCACCACCCACTCTGCTATAATTACACGCTTGCGCTAATAGGGCCTCTTCGTAATTTATATATGTACAAAACATGATTGTGTCCAAGCGCCAAAATTCGAACTGAGGTGTTTTGCGCGCCGATGGCCTTAGCCACTTCTTTCGCGGATTCATTCCTAACACACCCTCACACACGCGCGCACATTCATTTAAAACTAATTGCATAAAACAAGTTAACTAACAACTGAAATCATTTCTACACTGACGGTGACGCGGCTCTAGAGAAAGAATAGCGAGATCGTTTTAGGACAGTTCCATCCGTTCCTCCGGACTGTTACCACCACCGCCGTCCGTATTATTTTCCATCCGATGCTACCACTTCCGGCCACGACCGTTGTTGTTGTTGTGGCCCCGGTTACTTCCTGCTGACACCCAGTTTCCGCGAAAATTTCCCCGTCCGTTTCCATCATCCCGTCCTCGGTCACCCCCCGGTCCACCAGCGTTTCGATTGCCGCCGTTCGTGTTGCGATTGTTCCAATTGCCTCCTCCTCCTCCTCCCCCTCCACGATTTCCGAATCCTCCACCACCACCGAACGGACGATTATTACCCGTAACCCACTGCTGCGGTGGCGGCGGACCATTCCGGAAGTCGGCACCATTCCCTCGACCGCCTCCCATGGGACCACCAAACTCCGGTGGCGGTGCGTTAAAGTTCCCGGCACCCGGGAACATACCGGGCGGTGGCACATTCGGTGGCATGTTCATCGGTAGATTGAGAATGTTCGGACTCCCGCCACCTCCACCAGGACCGCCTGGTGGTGGTGGACCACCCACCATGCCCGGTGGTGGTTGATTGATCGGGAACATTCCCGGTGGCATTACCCCACCGGCACGTATCGGTGGTCCGGTGACGGCACCGGTCGGTGGTCCCAAGTTCCACGGTCCCGGTCCGATGGTGGCCGCAACGCCTGGTGCGAACGGTGGTGGGAAACCTCCCGGTCCAAACCCGACCGGCCCCGGTGGCAGATCCGTCGGGAAGAAGGGCGAATTGAAGGCGGCCGATTCGTGCGGTGGCGTCGACTTCGGGTCCGGCCATGGGACACTGGTGAAATCGTTCACCGAGTCCGGGTTGCCGGTGACGTCCTCGAGCGGAATATGCACCGGGTCGGCCGTCTGGTAGGTGTCGGCCGGGTCCGGTTCAACCGGCGTGTCCGGGATCATGTGCTTGTTGAAGTAAAGTGCTTGCAGGCAACCGCGTTCACGCTGCCGTTGGATGTTGCGCTCCAGGCTTTGGCTGCCTTCCGGTGAGGCGGGCACGTTATCAACAAGCAGCAAGGGACGCCAGGCCGTACGCTCCACCATTATGTCTTCCGAGCCGACCTTCCGCGACAGCATAAACTTTTGCCGCTCGTCCACCCGCTCCATCTGCTTCATGTCGGTAAACGACTTGGTCACGTTGCAGCGCTCTGTGTGGTCCAGCTCGAAGTAGCGTACCTCCTCCAGCTCTTCCGCTGCACGCCAGCGCAGCTGCTTCTTCGGACCCTTGCGTCGGTGTATTACGAGCACACCCGGTGGTCCATCCGGTCCACAACCGGGACCGGGTGGTTTCTTCCCATCGCCATCAACCTCTCGTTTGTCCTCGTCGGTCCCTTCGCCCTCTACAGCCTCCTCGGCAATTTTCTTCTCCACATCGTTCATCACCGCATCGAGCAGCTCAGTCTTATCTTCTTCACCATCCTCATCCTTTCCCTTCTCTTCCTCATCGTCGTTTTCGTCGTTAAGTTCGCACTTGGCTCGCTTCGGCCTTTTGACGATCGGTGCCTCATCATCGTCATCGTTATCGGCCAGCCCAGCGCTCGTATCATCTCCATTGGCATCCACCGCCGGTCGCTTTCTCTCATCGCCTTCTTTTGCTTCCCCTTCCGCGAGCTCCTTCTTATCGCTGTCATCTGCGGCCTTCGCCGAGTCGCTGCCATTCTCTTCGTCCTCCTGCTCCGCCAACGTGTCCCGATAGAAAGACATCGGGGCGATCGTTGGAATCTTGGGTGAGGTAGGTGTGGTTGGTTGGCTGCTAACATCCGACACCGATTCTTCGTTTCGTGGACTTCCAGGCTTTGTGGTGGTGGTATTTCCATCCGGCTTACTAGCGGGACTGCTTTCACTACCAGGTTTACTACTAATCGCAGGAGCGCTTGCGCTGCTGGCTGTGGTAGTGGTGCTTTCCGAACCGCTCGTACGGCGTTTACGCTTCTTGACATCCTTGCGCAGCGTGGCTGACAGTGCATCCATGAACATATCCGATTCGACCAAAGCATCTAGAAATGGGAAAGAAGAAAAAAAAAATACACGTGAATAAAGATCAGTAAAAAAAACTATCTTACTGCAATTCAGCACTTTATTGCTTGAAGTATATGCATCAAGATAAGATACACCTAAATACACTGGGCGATTCTTCGCTGCCCGATGGGTGGTGACGACAGGGTACACAGAGAGAGATATATAGAGAGAGAGAGACAGAGAAAGAAGCCGTTGCCTGATACATTCTTCCCAAGCTGATGGAATTAGAATACTGAAGATACGCACTCACATATGCACATCACACCGTTTCAACGTTTCGCCTCACTTTAACAAACATTCCGGATGTACATTTCGCACATTAAAAAACACGTAGTAAAAGATTGTGTCCATTTGTACAATCTTATGCTCCCTTCCGCCTTCTTGACAATGTGTGCGAGTTCACATTTGCATGCAATTCCAAATGTAGAATGTGGGGAAGCGGTGTAAGCAGAGAGAAAAACAACTTCTGCAAACCCATGCCGCTAGACACGTGCCATCCACCTCCCGTCGTGTCATTGGTCTGCCTTGATGGTAATCGTAATAATTGTGGTAAAACGTGCCGTGCGACCATCAACAATCCCAATTTAGTAACCAATTTCACAATGATACGAAATAGATGCAGTGTATTTTAAAACCGGATGTGGAGTAGACGGTTGCTGTGCAGTGACACAGTTCTACGTGACATCGGTTTAAAAATGTTTTCTGTAATAGTACTGGTTGGGCGCATTCAACATAGAATAATGCTACAGACGACGACTCACACGGAGATGGAGTTTGTTTCGTATGGTACTAGTTTAGAGAAATTATTGCACGTGGGAGTTGGTCTGTGATTCTGCGTCACGACCACACATTATATAGTCAGTCTGTCGTTGTTTAACACACTCCCATGCTAAGTGCAATGAAATATGGATATTATAGAACTCCGAAGACATGGTGAATGATGGACACTCAATCAATGCATCACTCCATCTCCTTGTTTTAGTGTATAATATTCCGTTTTCTGATAAGTATTTTATGAAATAAAAACAACAATTTTACTACCACTTTTACCGAACATACCATATCCAGATGCCACCGTATATAGCTACGGGAAGTGTATATTGATCAGTAACTTATCTATACTTAATAACGAAACGAAGTAATGCTTCGATAAGTTGTTCGTCCGCGTACAACTTACTGTTTTGGGTTCTTCTACAAAAGGTAAAATATTTACGCGCTTGTCATACTTAATAAGTAAGGAAATAGTATTGATAGAAATACTATTTAAGTTGGATGGGATTTTTATAGAAAGTTTTTGTCAAAGCTCACAGTCGTTATGTCCAGGTCCTCGATATTTGGAATAGTCCTCTAGTGAATCAAAGACTAAGAAACTAAAACGCACGTTCACTGGAAACTGAATTTGAAAAATATTAAAATGTATTAGTTTGTAGTTTAATCTACGCGCTTACAGCCATATAATCATTCTTTTGGGAGAAGAACGGCGCAGTAGGAACGTGGCTGAGCTTCACACGGCGTAGATTGCTAAATAAATCCTTTCGAAGCAAGCAAGAAATGCAGGTTATTTCGTAGTACTAAGATTGCTCGGTACGTTTAGCAGAAATGTTGTCATGATTCCTATGTATACGGCTTGATCTGGTTCTACTGCAAGTCACTGTACAATCGTATCTTTTGCTGCAAATTAAATATCACATCAGAGTCGGATTGTAGGTTTCTAATTTCCACTGTGGTATGATAAATAAAAGATTCAGGAACAATAATTTGTAATCCATTTGAACTGAACAGGGAAGAGCTTATACATGCGATAAGATATTACTATGTACTGCCATTTGACCCCGATACAAAAAAAATTGAGTTTAGCTAACGTGAACACGCCATAACGTGCTAACGTGATGGACAAAAATTCCATTACAAAAATCGCGCTGAATGTTGCGAAGCATGCGCTCTAGGCATGATTCAGCACCGAGCCAAACCCTTAACCTTCGAAAAGGAATGGATTTCGCCGCCACAATTGAAAGCCAAATATAAAACGACTCGCAACAGTAAAGTCAATTGAGGCTTCCAATTTTCCGGGACTACGATCACTCGTGACAAACAATCGGATATTAATAAATATTTCAATCACACGCAGCCCGAGTCGGAGCAACATTCTATTTTAAAACATTAATCACCGTTAAACGCACACACACGTCGCAGAGGGAAAGCTCCGAATGATCGGGGCGAATTGATAGCGGATGAAAATTAACGATAGAAATAATTCAAAATCAACGTTTTAATGAGCTTGTGTCATTGATCCATTCGCTGACTCATTATTTTCTAAAAGGGAAACAGGAAATATCTAATTTAGCTTTCTGATTCAGTTTCTGAGGTTAAAATAAATCATACATCATTCATGATGAACACTCGAATTGTTTATACATGTATTTCATACGACTAGTGTTTCTGCAAACAGCTGAGGTATGCTAACCAGAGGCGTTCAATACATATATTTGAGTATTCCGAGAAGGCACACATTTTGTTAACGATAAAACAGGTATGTCCGACGAACTTAAGAATTTTAATTAATATAGTTGGTTAGTTTACGATGACCAAATTCTAAAGCTTTATGTAAAACAGTATTTAGACAACAAAAAGGGTTACTATTACCATATTAACAGTGGCGTGACACACATTGACACATATAGGAGGGTTCGAAACCTGACTATGGTTCTAGGCATTACTTTATCAGTACTATAACATTTAACCTTTGTTGGGTTGGATACGAACACCGTTATTGCTATTTTTCACGAATTTCACACAAAAATTAACCTCATTAACATGAAAGGTGCGTGTAGAACTGATTTGGGCAAATTTCTTAAAAAAAAAAGCGTAAAGCTAATGAGAAAGCTCTACACTTTGCTTATCTAAAGCTAAATAATGATAAATCCAAGGCAGTTTAAACAAGGAAAATAAATAAAATATTTGGAGTTCTGATTTCACACACACACGCATACCAGAAATAAATTATTGCCTTGCATATAATAATTTCCATTGCAGTTAGTCTTGCTCCTGTTAAGGAAAGGTAGCAAAAAAAAAGCGGTTCAAATAGGATTGTGGCACATGTCCTAATGTGAGCAGGACATACTGCGCTGATAGATTTTAAAAGTAGTTGTGTGATTTGTAAGGGAATTGTACGAGGTATTCAATCATTTCGAGGTACAATTCATACAGTATAGTCGTAAACCCGGGCACACTCACACACATTTCCTTTGCTTTATCCTTTGCTTTCTTGTGTTGAAGTAATGAACACTTTAAACGTCGTGTACGACTTTCCGTTTCACCCGTCCTCGATAAGACCGGGGTGAAGCGAACGGAGCATACAGCAAAATCGACTCGACATTTAATATGCTCATTAAATGTTGCTCAATCCACGGCATATCGGTGTTTCTCTGGGAACAAAAAAACACAATGCAACGATTTGAACATAAAACACAAACACAAAAGAGCAAACGAAAGCAAACTTCGCTAGGTACTTGTTGGTGGTATGGTTTGATCGGTGGCTCACTGTGCGCATCAAGCGCGCGGCGAACGAACCCGTCCGTCTCCCGCGACGACGCAACTCGAAAAAGCAAAGTGCACCTTGCTACGAGTGGGCGCGCATGCGCATGACTTTTGTTCTTCCCTTTGTTCCGCTAGAATTTTCTTTTTCCTGTCAACGAATTTGTTCCTCCCCGCAATGCTTCCTTCTCTCTTGCCGCTCCAAACAAAAGGGTCACCCAATTTAAAGACTCCTTGTATTTTACAGAGTCAGTATGACGGATAACCCACTCTTGAAAGGATACAGAGAGAAGGAGGCGCGAGTACAATGCAACCACATTTCCTTATAAAGACGAAATACACAGTCAAACATAGAAAGATACATACATACACACACACACACACATTCACACTCAAGGGAGGTTTGTAGAATTGAATGAGTATACAACGCACAATACCAAAGAGAAAACCAGCAGTTAAAGTCCGCTCGAGGGCGCGCAAGAAAAATTCTTTAAAATCCGTTGTAATTGGTACTGCTCTTCTCGCCCCTGTGCGTCCGAGCCACTTAACGATGATGCTTGAAAGGAAAACCAAACCTCCCATAACCCCACGCTCACGCGTTTGTGTCCACCGTTGTGCATAACGGACACGCTCGTTGTGTTATTATTAATCTCGTTTCGATCGAATACGCTGTATCCTTAAGCGATGTGTTCAACTCACTCACAAAAAGCGTTACGCAAAAAGATATCTGTTTAGGTTGGTGGAGCGCAGTGGTCGTGAAAGGGATGTCCCATCCTTTCCCGGAGGAAGTGCAGGCCTTAGGGATGAAACATTTCTACAGGTTTCGCAGCCACCACACCTACCAATCTTTCGTTCCATCTCTCTCATCTCTCTCCCCTTTCTGCTCTCCATCACCCAAACGTTCGCCACATACCACCACACCAGCGTATCAAGATGAGCTGCTGAAAATGGGAAGAAAACAGAAAAAGGCACCCAATTAACCATGGGGAAAACGCAGGAACTACACTTACGCTGACGTTTCGCTGGAATGAGCTTGATCGAGCCTGGCCTTTCGCTCGGGTCCTCTTTTGCTTTCTTCTCCACCGGCGATCCGGCGGGTGGCATCGGTGAGCTGCGTTTCACCGTACCTATGGCCGTCGAACCGATGGCCGTCGAGGGACTAGCACTGGCGGTGGAGGGGGATGATGATGGCTTCTTCAATCCCTTCCTGGAGGGTGGTGGCGGTGCCTCCTCGATGAGCCCGTGTGAACGGAACTGCGAGTTGTATGTCTTGACCGTCTTTGCCCGGTTCTCGGGGTTGCGCACCTCGATCGAAATCGAAGCCTTCTTGCTGGGAATGGTGGTTGAAGAGGCTGTTCCTGGTTTGATCGATTTGGAATGCCCATCGGCGCTGTTGGTAATGCTGCTCGTTTCCGAACCACTATCGTTCGAACGTTCGTCATCATGCGAGTTTTTGCGAACAGTTTTCGTCGATGACGACGAAGAGGAGTGATGCTTCGAATCCTTCTCCTTGCCACCTTCACGGCTGGTGTTGTTGCTGCTAGAGTGGTTTGATTTATCTTTGTGATCACGATGCTTATCGCTACTACTACTACTACTACCGCTCTTGGAGCTGCTGCTACTACTTGACTTAGATGACGAAGAGGACGATGAGCTTTTGTGTTTACTGCTGCTACTGCTGCTGCTGCTGCTACCGTGCCGTTCTTTATCCTTACTGCGACTGGAGCTGGAGCTGCTGCTCTTGCTACTACTACTCGACGATTTGTGTTTATTGCTCCCACTGGACGACGACTTGGAGGAGGATCTACCGCTGCTTCCACTTCCACTCGTCTTACGATCCTTCTCGCGGTTTTCTCGTTCGCGATGCGAATGATGATGGCGTTGGTCCTTCGACGACGAACTGTGTCTTTCCTTAGCACCAACATCTACACCGTTTTCCCGCTCTTGTTTTCCCGCATCCACCTCCTCCTTCCGCTGCTCTGCGTCGATCCCATTCACCATCATCGTTTCGGATGATTTCCCCGACTCTATGTTTACCACCACCTCTTCCTGATCCTCGTCGTCTTCCTCGTCATCTTCATCGTCATCATCTACTTCGTTCTCTTCTTCTTGGTCAGCTGCATTCGCGTGGTCCACCAGCGGATCGCGATTGCTCTTTTTGCTTGGCTTCACCACTTTCGCAACAACCTGCTTTCCATTTTGTGTCGTAAATTTCAACACCAAAGAAGTTTTCTTGTATGGAACCGTCTGGTGCTGCAAATGTTGCTCCTGTTCGCTAGCCTTTTGGAATGTCTTTCTGCTGCCCCCATCTGCAATCGTTGCCACAGTGGAGTCAGTCTGTTCCGCCTCAGTCGCTTCTGTGCTATCGATGTGTGCTCCGTAGCCATTGTGTTGCTCGTGCCTCATGCCATTGGTTAATTCTCCTGTTGTTTGCTTTCCTAACAACCCGCCAGTCCCAATATTGTCGCTGCCTTCGATGTTCAATTGCTTTCCATCAGCTGATAGTTCAGTTTGATTTATGGGAACCATCGGAGACATCTGTTTCGGTGCCTTCACAATGTACAACCACTGCTCGACCAGCTTCGTGGCAAGAACTCGTACACCTGTACAAACAAAATCACACACAAGAGAAAAATGTAAACGCTTGATTAGTTTTTTTTTTTTGGTTTGTTTTACATGTGGTCTATTCTTGTGTTGGGTTATATTGAAGGATTGCTAGATCTGTTTGATGTTTGTAAGCATTAGCTTATAGTTCCAAGGCTGATTAGATTAGCAAAAAAGGAAACAAAAATACGTTCACTTACTTTCGTGTGCACTATCCGTCGAGAGGGATTTCACCAATCGGGGAGTGCTGTTTATTTTCAGCCGTTCCACGTCCACTGGACAACAGAGTAGTAGCTCCAGCAGCTCCTGAATGAGGGGCCAATTTTTCGATGCGATTCCATCAACCAGCCACATGTGCACCAGTGACCAGCCGCCGGTTTGCATGAACTGGCCAAGCAGTTCCGTTTCTGTGCACTTTAATATTTGTATATAAATGCACTTTGAAACCAGCTTTTTCGAAAACTTGGCCATCAAACTGTAGCAAACGTAGGAGAAGGGTATGTTAGCGACACAATTTTCTAACTATTATTTCCTATTTTATTGTACGATCTTATAACACTTACTTTGCGAGTCGCCTTACTTCACCTGCGTTACGTATACCACCGTTCGGTGCCAGCAGCACACTCAGGCACACCAAAAGTTTCATCGGATCGATGCGCGGCTGTGAAGAACGCGAGAATAAGCAATATTAGCTGCACTGCCACACCGAACACTTTTCTCGCCGCAAAATAACTCACCATTCTGAAGCCGTCGATTAATTAAATTCAACAAAAGTAGCTCACTGCTCAATTTATTGCACGATGCTCGACTCCCAGTTCCGAGAGTTGATAATTTTACTTAACTAATAATTGCTTGTTTTCTTTTTCTTACTCATATATCTGCTGCGGGCATTTGTTTTCCAAATCTCCAATGTACAATGTGGCGTTAATGCCACTACGCATCTTTAACGATACCACAAGATAAATGTCCTACGTCACTTGTATGAATTTCCTGTAAAAAAAAAAATACAGAAAAGTATGTTTTAGCTCCACACTTCAGACCGCAACAACTAAAACATTATCACTTTAGGTCTCTGGTTCGAGCGATTTTCCACACACATAATTTTGTTATGAATATTATTTTGAATCCGGGGTTTCCCAACATTTGCGGGGTACATAATCCGTGGATGTCGAAAGTCGTCGCTGGTTAGGGTAATTGGTACAACTGGCTACCCTTAGAATATGATCAGCAGCGCCAACTAGCGAACGTCGAAGCAACTAGCAGCAGGCCGTTTCTGAAGGGAAGTCGATATATAAGCTATATCGTGACGACATAACCGCGTGAATGTCGATTTAAAGGGCGTAGCTTGCGCTACTGATTAAGACTACATTTGCTCGTCGACCACACGGGCAGCTGATGCGTAGTTTTTTTATCACCTTCATCGTACATTTTTTAACGGAAGCGTTATAGCGATTACTGAAATTGTCCTGAACTTTCACTTTTGCAACTAAATCATAACTCTGTAATAACTTTTGTGGGTAATTTAGTTCAACTCACTTCGTTCATATGTTAACAACGTAATACGGCGCCACACACGCACGTGAACCAGCAAAGCTATTGATTCCGATGTTAAACGACTCCTCGTGCATGCTCCCGAACGCACTTTACATTTTTTTAGCTTGACACGTAATCCATTGCCACCCTCGTTATGTGGGCGACCTTGGACGTTACGGGAGACAAAGGGAAACCACTTAACAGCGACAATAATATATTTTTCAGTCAATCGTTTCTCTTTACATAAAAGTCTTTGGCAATAATTTATGCACGAATACCAAGATTATCAATTAGACGGCTAGAGTATAGAAGGCCTGGCGGGAAATTTTCGCCATTTTACTTGAAGATAGATGGTCCCTAGCAAAGGACCACAATGATTCGCTTTATTCTTTTCTGTGCTCGTCGACAAGATGGCGGACCTTTTCCGCTGTGAAGCCCGTCGAGCTGGCTGCAAAAATTTACCCCCGTTTTTGTTGTTAACTCCTGCTGCCTCCAATTGGCCGTTAACAAGGGTTCACTCTTCGCGTAAGGACGTATCGAATTTCCTTTTTCTTTCTACTTTAATTAAAGGAAAATCGATCAAGAACCAGAGATTCACCAGAGCAACGAAAAACACGTCATGACTCACCGAAGAAAAATCGCTATTAAAGCTATGCCTTACTACACGAGCAGGGTATTGACAAATTTATGTCAAATCGCGTTTGACATAACCGGTGTTTTTGCTTCCACTTTAATAATACGAAAACAAGTTCATAATAAGTTGTGCTCCAAATAAATGAAAATTGTTTTAATAAAATGGTCTCATACTAATTCATTGTTTTCACTGAACTGCTTTTTTAGCATTCTTAAATAATACAGTAAATTAATAACAACAAAATTTTATTATAACCTATGCGGAAAAGTGTACCATTCTATTTGACATATCTCTCGCAAAATGGGAATTTTGCCTACTGGACTATTTATCCACCATTGTTAGTTAGACACGCCTAGCAAGGGAGAAACGGTTTCGATGAGATTGTCGTATCTGTCCTGTCGAGTTGAAGACCGGCGCCACTACCATAACACCACCGGGCAGTTCGTGACAACTCAATTACAGCACAAAACGGTGTACATAAAGTATAGTATCCATAAAATACAAAATATAATACTTAACGACCGAAGTCATACCTGACGTTTTACTGGCTTCCAAGCTGATTTTACCACCGTAGCTGGTTAGTCAGTCTTCGCTAGGGAGAGATGACCCGAATGGGAAGATGGTACCAGTGAGGTCGTGTTAAAGAACATTAATAATTAAGGTATGTTGAGAATAAACATACTTTCAAAAAAAATATTTATTGTTATTTTTTATTTTCGTTGGACGCAAAATTGGTAAAAATTTGACATGTAAAGAATCGTCTTACGATAAACCATACGAAAATAAAGCATACGATAGAACAAAGACATCAGCATAACACAACAGTTTCATCATTTGTGATATCGTTTCAATCAAATTCGAGCTGTTTTTGCGTTACTGCTGCATTAAAATTCCAAAAACTGGTAAAATCAATGCCAAAAAAAAATTAAGGAACTCCATTATTTTAATTAGTTGTTGATCCGTGTACAACGACTCGTAGGGAAGCGGTAATTTCAAATTGAAATTTCGTCATACTGTATCAACCTTGTGGACATTTTGATATTGTTTTTTTTGACATTTTTGACATTTACGTAATGACGCAGGAAAAAGGCAACGCAAACTGTGAAAAGTTAGTGACGCTTCCTGAATCCAAAATAAAATACGCATCCGAAGCCTTGTTTTCGCTGCCAAAAATGGCCGCGAAAACCTATGGTGAGTACTGTAACCACGCTAACTTCATTTTTGTACTTGTATAGCTCACGACCTGTGTTTCTGTAGATTCCGTTAACGAGCAAAGGGTGTTGCTGTATCGCGAACTGTTTTGTCGAATATGCCTGCAATACAGCAAGGATGCGTTGATTCCTGTGCATGCGGAAATCAAAAACACGACGCTGTTAGACATGTTTATACAGTTGACTACATTTGAGGTATGTTTACGTTGGGTCGAATCGTAGCCACTGGTGCTAATCGCTTCTCCTGTTGCATTTCACAGCTCGATGATAATGATGCCTTTCCGGTTGCTATATGCGAGCAATGCGTCAGTAAGCTGACTCTGGCTTACAATATCCGCGAGGAGTTTATTTCCCAAACGGAACTGTTGCTGAAATTGGTTGTGCAGAAACAAATTATCAAGTACTATGAACAGTTTCCACTGGACGTTAAATCGGACGTCGTTCACAAGACAACGATAAAGATGCCTGCTACTTCTTTGAAAGAGGCAAACGTTAGACCAGCTGTAAATACACGGGCTGCTTCGACGCCGGTTAAAATAATGAAACCAAAGGAGGTGGTGCTACCATCACCACCGCAAGTAGTCGAAGAAAAAAGTGAATTAAGCGAAACGGTCATGGACAATAGCAGCGAGCAAGAAAACGATGGTAGCGTGTTCGATCTGAATAACTGGGGAAACGACGATTCATCGAGCGAAACGTCGCTGGACGAGGATGATTGGAGCTACAGTCTCAATCCCATCACACCGAAGATGCTGGCCGAATTGAAGCAAGTGAGTCAGGTCCGTAAGAAGTATCCGTCTAACAAACCGATGAAGCTAGCCAAGCAGGACAGACAGGATGAATCGAAGGAGTTTAGGAATCAATATTCTACCACCACGTGCCACATCTGCGACCAGAAACACGACACGATCGAACAGCGTGACGATCATTTCCGTTTACACATCCACATGCTGCCGTACGAGTGTGGCGAGTGTTTTGCCGACCCGCCACCGGAAGATCCGGATCTTGGGCCACCACCGGAACCGGTGGCCCCGCAGCACATCGTACTGCGCAGTGTCGTGCAGCTCAACAGCCACCTGATGATGCACCGGATGCCGCACAAATGCGATCAATGCTACCGTCGGTTTATGTCGCCATATCTATTGCAGCACCACATGTGGAACTATCACGAACACTCGAAAGAAGGGCTCACGTGCGAGTGGTGTGGCAAGCGATACTTTTCACGGCGCCCGTTCCAGGAACACGTTCGTCGCCACCGTAATGCCGTCACGGAGCAGTTCAAATGTGAGACGTGTGGTCGGGCATTCGGTACCAAAGCATTGCTCAGACGGCACATTATGGTGCACACGGGCGAAAGGAACCACAAGTGCACGTACTGTCCGCGTCGCTTCAGCCGCCGGTGCAATCTACTCGATCATCTTCGCCTACATACGGGCGAACGATGCCACAAGTGTACGGAGTGTTCGCAAGCGTTCAACACGAAAACTTCGCTCGAGAAACACCAACGGAATTATCATAGTCCCGAAAATGGAGTTCCGTCTCGGATCGACCGTAACATGTACACCCTGCAGGCGGATGGAACGAAGCTGTATCGGTGCAAGCACGCGGACTGTTCGTTCACTAGTACGCAGAGTACAGTCATGAGCCAGCACAGGTTGCGACACAACAAACCGTGCGTATGTGAGATCTGTGGCCAGCGGTTCGTCGCACCGAAGTTCGTTCGAAAGCACATCAACCAGATGCACTCGGGTAAACCGAGGAAACAGCACGCGCGACACGCATCGAGCGCTCTGAAGAAGTTAAAGCAAGAAGAGTCGGCCGGTGACGACGCTGACATCAGCGTTGACGAATCAATGGAGGTCGGTGTGGTTATATCGAAGATGGACGAAGATGTCATACAGCATGAGGAGGAGGACACCTGGACCAGGGTAAAGGATGGCATAATACGTGCCGAGTGGAATGCCGGTGATCTGAACGTGGTGCACGAGTACGAGGTTGACTTTGATGGTGATGTGAAGGAAATTGAAACGTAAACATGGACCAACCGTCTTGGTTGTGTATGTTAAGAAAATGTGTTATTCTAAGCATACTGCTGCTTCTTCTGTGGCTTTTGCTCTTTCTGTGGCTCTGTGGTCAGCAGAACGGAAGTTCTGCAGTGCACTAGTAAATTAAATACTTCTCACTAATAAACCACGTGCGCATATTGCGCGATAAATTTAACTACGATTGTGTCGATTTCCTTCGCCACGGCGATGTTCATCCTTAAATTCATCCTTGGCTCGCTGACGCGCTAGGTATTCCTCGTCGTCTCGCTCGATTAGCTGCTCCTGCTGCTCATCTTCCCGATCCTGTTCAGCTGCATTATCCTGGTGCACACGGTTCATGAGCGAGTTTTTGTTGACCTCCTTCATCTTTTCTGGATCGGGGAAGATTCCTTCCGCTACGCGCTGCTCGTAAAACTCAGCTACCGTCATTGTGGGCAGGCTGGGGTAGCCCAGACCGTACACGGCTTTCTGTACCGCATCCCGCGTAATAATGATCGGTTTCAACGGTTTCACCGGGTGACGTTTCGCTGCATGGCCACTTCGCGGTCCCGCCTCGCCATCGTCGTTGTCGGTACGATTTTTCGCATTGGCCGCCATGAACAGTAGCATCTGCTTTTCTCTTGCCACGCTTTCCAGCTCCTCTTCCGATTCGATGGTGGCCGATTTTAGGAGCGACAGATAAAACTCACGTTTTGTCTCTTCGTCGATTTTGTCCTCCGTCTGTTCGACGACGTATCGCAGCTGTTTTATTTTTTCTTCAAGTGTTTTCTTTTCCTGAAACTTGCGAATCTTTTCGTTCCGCTCCTGGCCCATACGTTGCAGTTCGCGCATCTTATCGCTCTGTGCACCGGGTACGATTGCAAGTTCATCCCGCGCCGCATCGCTATCCTTGTCGGGGCTTTCGTATAGGCGATAATTTTCACAGCGTTTTAAAAAATCTCTGCATATGGGGAAGAACGTGTAGACGAACAGAACCTCGGTAAAGGTATTATTCTCGATAGAACTTACTTAAAGTATACTTCTGCTACATCGACCACCTCCGCCCGGTTTACATTGCAGAGCCGTAGTGTCATTTTGCCGAGGAAATACGGTAACAGAAAGTAGCGCAGGTTTTCCGTCGGCACTTCCTCGTACGATTCATTGCTACTGAACATCCCGACCAAACTGACGAGCCGGGTAGCGTCCTCAAACAGGCCGATTGCTTTTTTTACAGCCACCTGCAGAGTGGGGGGAGCGAAACGATGAAGAATTAAATGAATTGCTAAAATAAAATCACGAGCGAGTGTCATTTACCTGAAATTCTGGAGCATTTGTAGGTATGGCCGCATTCTCATCCAACCGGTTCATGGCGGCGTATCCTTCGTCAAAGATCTCGGACAGCTTGCGATCAAGCGGTATTTCGTTTGTTGCTTCCGCCATTTTTGGTGGCACGGTGTTTCTCTCGAATATAGATGTGCGATATTTATAATCTAGTTGGCCCGACGAAATTTATGTACGATGATTAAATTGGACGAACGACAGCGTAATCCCTGCGTTTGTTTTGCTTCTTGTGTAGCTGCCAAACTCTGTGGCGCACGGTTGCTACAGAACAGTCTTTATGTTCTGTATACACCTTTGTGTATTGTTTGTTATGACGTTGTTTTGCTCATTGTTTTTATTATGCTACAATGGAGGAGTTGCGTGATCGTAAGTTACTCTGCACTCGAAATTAAAACGTATCTTCTCTATTTCGTTCCTAGCTAACTAGCTAATTGCTTTATTCTAAATTTTAGAAACACCTTTATCTACCTGTCCGATGGCTTCGTACCCAACATCGGCTCAGAAAATTCTACTGCAACGATTTTGCCGACTGTGCATGCGGGAGAGTCCATTCCTGCTGCCGTTCAGTGCGAAGCTCAGGGAAATTACTCTCACCGACATGCTTGACCGATTGTTGGGCGCTTTTAGAATTAAACAAACAGCCGAACTACCGAATGGCGTGTGCACAAACTGTCTGACAAAACTAGAGTACGCTTATAGCGTTCAGAAAGAGTTTGTGCGCAATGAACAACGACTGCGACATTACAACCAGCATGGTGAGCTGCTGGAGAAACTGTTTGCCTTCCAATCAAACATCACGATCATCAAGGAAAGGAGCGCTACACAATTGATAGCAGAAAACGGCGAAGAGATACTGCAGGAAAGGATACGGATTGAACCAAAGTTCGAAGTACCCGGCATGTGTGCTGCGGAATCGAGCGCCGCGGCTAGTTTTAAATCGATGGTACCACCCGGTGGGTGGGTTGTAATGGCTTGTGATTGTCCTTCCAAACCGTCGGCCCCTTTAACTCGCCTTACTGCACAGCTTACCAAGCCGGTACGCCCTGTGCTAAATCGACCACGTCGCAATCGAGCGATTCTACGGCAGGCGATTGCTGCCGAAACATCAGTCGGAGCTAGTGTAACTTCGATAGACCCGTGCAAGTGCTACGTATGCGGCAGAGTAATGGAATGTGAACAGGGATTGCGGGACCATCTTGCGGAGCACGTGGGTATGCTTCCGTACACGTGTGCATCATGTTCCGAGGCACAGGATACATCCAATGATACACCCACTCCCATTACCTCGCTGGCAATGTTGCAGCGTCATTTTCGTATGCATTCGTACCCGTTGAAGTGTCCCTACTGTCCGCAACGATTTCGACAGCACACATCCGTGTATGCCCACGTGCGTTATCGACACGAAATGTTCGATAATCCCGAAGGATATACGTGTGATGTTTGTGGCGTTAAGATACGCTACCGTCCCTCGTTCATGTACCATATCCGTATGCATCATCACGAGCAGCGTGGAACATACCGCTGCCAGTACTGTCAGCGTGTTTTTGGTACACGCGCACGGCTGGAGCGCCACGAACGTGCGCATACCGGGGAGCGTCCATTTGCGTGCCATCTATGTGCAAAAACGTTCGCCCATGGGGGCCAGCTGACGACACACCTGTCACGACACAACAATGAACGGGGCCACCAGTGCGAACAGTGTGGCAAGGCGTTCTTCAACAAGGCGATGCTTCGGCAGCATCTAGAATCGCACGAATCGGTTGAGAGTCGGAAGGAGGTAGGCGCAAAAGCGAAAACGCGACAACAGCGACCATGTCCATTTCCGGGATGTACACATGTGGCTCGTACGTACCAAGCGTACTACATGCATCGGTTGCGACACGAGATGGCACACCGTTGTGAGGAGTGCGGTCGGCGCTTCGCACGGTTGTGTGAGTTGAGACGACACGTGCGCATTTACCATTCGACGGACAAACCGTTTAAATGTGAACCGTGCGACAAAACGTTCCTCAGCTCGCAGAGCTACCGGGAGCACATGGATGCGCACTCGAACGTACGACGTTTTGAGTGTGATATTTGCGATAAAAAGTTTGTCCGACGACGAAATCTTGTAAACCATCGAATGTCTCACACAAACAATCGGCCGTATCGGTGCGATCGGTGCGACAGCACTTTCAAGTACAAGAGCGACTACAACCGTCACCGGAAGCATAAACATGAGCAGATGGAACAAGGGGAGGCGGAAGAAGTATTAGATCAGGGATTGCTAGAAGATGGTGAAGAGACCGTCAACGAGATTGTGCTGATGGCGGAGGATCCAATAATGGATGGGATTCTGGAGCAGAGCGTTCAGCAGGCCATTTTGTCGAAGGAGAACATTGAGTTGGACGGAAATAGCTACGGGGAGGTGGTTGAAACTGTCGAAGAATCGATCGTCGTCGAACAACCTTTCGTCAGTATCGGGATTGATGAAGTGACCAAGCAAGAGTATATTATCGAGTACATCAATCATGCTTGATGAGTATAATGTAAAAAAAATACTATTATTACACTGCAAATGTCCATATTCTTTCCGGAATGTTGAAACGCAAATGGACTATGAATATTTTTTCTTACACATTTAGTTTCGTCCCATGATGAGACACGTATGATTAATAGATATTGACGACTCTAAGGCTGCTAGCTAGCAGCAGATAAAACTCGCACTACTTTGATAAAGAGATGTCTTCTATAGACTAGAGGACTATAATCGGGATCAAAGGGAGTAGCAGTAGACGTTGTCCAATTTTACCTTGTTATGCAGTGTTTAGCATATTGATGAGGACATGGAACAAGTTCGTGTAAATAAGAAAGTACCGTCTGTATAGGCTCTTTTTATGGTCATTGTGTTGAAGTTAAATGTAACATATAAAGCTATGTTGTGCTGTCTTTTCATCGCATAATAAAACAATATAATTACATAGATATATTGTTAAAGTAATATAATTTTACGATACGTTAAGATTGTTCATATTTCGAATCGCTTTCGCCGTAATGCTACTGAACGCCCCTCTGGTTTGGTGCGAAGAATGTGAGAGTGATACATATCTACTACATTTATGATCTTATTTCATATACGTAATCTTATTTTAACAATTTCTAAACTACCAACAACATCCATCGGAAAAGTTTGAACACATATTTTTATCGGCACGATAAAATGATTGAATTCAAAAAAAATAAGCCGTTATCCGTATTTTTAATACGCTGGCAACACTGGGCTTGAATTGACAAGCATCAAATTGGCAACCTGGCAGAAACGCTGTTTGGAGATTGTGTGAAATTGATGTGCGTCGAACGCAAAGGCCTGAATTGTGTTTGGTAGCAGAGACATTGGATTCCAATTAGCCAGGATGGAAAAGGTTACTGATGGAGTAACGAAAAAGCCCACATCTGACACGGCAGGTAAGTGTACCTAGGTGTACCGAGGTGATTGATGCCGAAGGTTGGTATACGTTGCCATGCGACGCGGCGGTAAAGCTGTGAGCGCGAACCACCTCTGTAAACCTCGAACTCTAATAATCACGATTATTTTCATATGTGATCTTGTTGTTATCGTTACACCCAGCGGCAGCATCATCACCCGAACGGTACTGTCGAATATGTTTGCTGAAACGTCCCAACTTAACTTCCCTGATGGAGCGCGTCGATGGCGTCATGATCCCGGAGATGCTGTACAAGCTGTGCGGGCGACAGATCGAGGTGCAGGAGGGATACCCGCGCACCATCTGCCAACGCTGCCTGTGCCATCTGTATCGTGCGTACCTTTTTCTTATCGAGTTCCAAAAGCAGGATGAGCGTTTGCGTAGCTTCTACTGGAGCGGTTCGGTTGGCAAGCGATTGCAAGAATACCAGGACGAGGGTATCGAAACGGTCGACAAACGGCTGGATCAGCTGATCGATCGGGACAGAAGTTTATTCGCGTTACCGGAGAAGCAGATGTGCGACAAGGAAACGACCACTGACGGGAAGTCGGTGCGCCCAAAGTTGATAGATGTCGGTACGATCACGGATGAAGTTCTGGCGGAGCAAATTAGTCTTAATGCTGTTAAAATGGAATCGGCGGAAGATACCACCGTATTGTTGGAGCATTATGTGATGGAGGAGGACGAGGTCGAACCGGCGCCTGACGATGATGAGGAAGCTTATCTCACGTCGAGCGATGCAAATGAGCCAACGACGGAAGAACAGTTGGTAGCAATGAAAATTGATGTTCTTCAAGGGGAGGAGGAAGATCATGATGAACAGGCGGACGAAGCGGCGTACGAATCAGTATCGTACAGAGGCACGAAACGCTATCGCACCAAAGTGTCTATACCAAGTTTAGCGCAACGAGTGAAACTGGAGCGTTGTGTAACCAGCAGCAGGAAGGCCAGTGCCGCCGAAAGCATGGATGAGACTGGCAGAACTGATACGGACGAGCTGGACGTCGATCATGAAGAGGACGAAACGATGGATGAGGAAGCGGAAGAAGAGGAAGATGAGGACTACGACGAAGAAGATGAGGATGATGAAGATGAGGAGGAGGAAGAAGAAGAAAATGAAGAAGAGGAAGGACAGGATGAGGAAACTGAGCAAGAAGCGAATGCGACCGTTACGGAGAATGTAAACGATCCGCTGCGTTGCTACATCTGCGAACATACTGGAGAAACGCCGGAAATGCTGGAGCAACATCTTGATCTGCACTCGGTAATGCTACCGTACGCTTGTAAAATATGCAAGGTCGAAGGGGCACCGTTGCGTCTGGTGAAATCCATCTCTTCGTTGCAGAATCATTTCCGTTCGCATAATTTTCCGTACGGATGCGACGTTTGTGGTCGACGATTTTTACTCCGGCGCCAGCTAGCTACGCACCAGGCGAACCACAAGACGAAGCGGCTCATGTGCGACGAGTGCGGTCGTTCGTTTACGAACCGGCGAACGTACCAAAACCATCTCAATCGCCATGCGGCAATCCGGGAAGGATTGTTCAAGTGTGAGTTGTGCAACAAGGCGTTCGGAAATCGGCCTCGGCTCGAGCGTCATCGTCTCGTGCATACGGGTGAACGGCCGTACCAGTGTAAGTACTGCACGAAAACCTTCTCGGACCGGTATCGTTTGGAAATCCACACGGAGAAACACTTCAAGGATATGAATTGTAACTGCGAGGTATGCGGCGAAACGTTCCCCGGTACAAAGAAACTGGACGACCATCGGGTGGAGAAGCATCTGCGGGGTCAAGAGTTGGAAGATTTTCTGGCGCAGAAGGCGGCGAAACCGAAGCGCCGGCAGGGCAAGCTGAAGATCCGAAAATGTCCGTTCCCGGACTGCGATTACGAAGCGAACACGTACGGCGCCATGTATGTGCACAAGCGCTCGAAGCATCAACCGGTGCATCAGTGCGAAATATGCAACAAAACGTTCGCCTTCCTTAACCAGCTGCAAGTGCACATAAAGCTGCACACGGGTGAGAAACCGTTTCGTTGCGAGATTTGCGGACAGAACTTCCGGCGTGCGTTCAGCTACCGGGAGCACATGGAGCTTCACACGACGAACGAAACATACACGTGCCCAACGTGCGGCAAATCCTTCCGCCGGCCGCGCTACTTGCAAGCACACATGCTTACGCACACCTCGACACGTCGGTTTGCGTGCGAAATGTGTAAAAATCGGTACAAGACAAACGGTGAGCTGAAGAAACACTGTCGCAACAAGCACGGTTTGGAGATCATGGACGAGGTCCGGGAGATGGTGATCGAAACCGAGGATCAGTCGTATGTGGTGGAGTACTGTTAGTGACGCTAGCTAATAAGGTAGAATATATAGCGGGAAGAGGAAGGTTATGCTGAATTATATGATACTAATTCCTTTTCGGTTAAGTACGATTTTAATAGTACGCTCGTAATTCGTTTCAGTGTTAACAAATTGACAAAATATTGAATAAATGTACTGCATTAAGAATACATTAAAGCATGCATTGCACTCAGGAAGGAAACGTAAAGCATTATAAACTTTACATTAAAAATTCGTTGAATCACACCGCAATTGAGATCGTTACAACAATAGAAAGAAAAAAAATACTCACAGCTGACGATGAGTTAGTTCTTTCGATTGATAAAAGCTGTATGGATTTTAGCTATACTTTTCGCAATAGTGCTATGTACAATAGTACTAGTTTGTTCGATGAATCATAAAGTGTGCGTAATACATTACAAAATGGGTTTCCTACCTAGTGGTGCAATCCCAGCCAACACAATAATCAAAACCCACATTCTGTTGCAACTGAAAAAAGGCTGAATAAAATCTAAAAGCAATTTTACTCAGCATCTGTCAAATAACAAAACAACAACGAGTTGCATTTTCGGTGACATCGGCAATTTTCTTTACGCTATGAAAGTGCGGTAAAATACACTCATAAACTGCAACGCATGTTTTATTCGAATAACAATATGGCTATTTTTAATAACTTTCGTTGATTGTGTGGTTGGATAGTTTTATTTGAACGAAGAAGTCATTTTAAGATCATTTGTTCTGTAGAATGTAGTCTTCATGTAATGACAATAATTATTGTTGCGAATTGTTTACCTACTTATCTATTTTTGTTTACACGTGTTATCGATTGATGTGTTTGAGAGTAGATTCAACATTTTCAGATGAAAATGGAAAGTGCCAAGTGTAGATTGTGTTTGGGTATTCTTGACGAAAATAGAATATTTTTATGGGAACACTCTTTTCTGTATGCAATTGAGCAAGTATTTTGGTTCGAGGTAAGCATATTTAGTAGTAAACTGTAGTAAGAAAATTGTGCACCGTTTATGATTTGTTATACTTTTTTTTCAGATAGCACCTTTGAATCGACTATCTTCATACGCTTGCCGTAAATGCTGTTCGTTCGTACGGGAGTTTCATAAATATGGTGTAAAAGTTCGGAACAATCAAGAAAAACTGCAAAAAGAGCGTTTTAATATACAGAAAGATCTCTGTGGTAGTGATGAAAGCTCCGGCGAGTTTGAAGAATCTTTGCGACTTTCTTCGAGTGAAGATGAGCGTCAGTCTGCTGACATTACGGAAGACTCAAATAATAGATCACACATAGTTAAATACAATGAAGAATTTAACGATACGGAATCATCAGAAGATGAAGGTATCGACAAAATCAAGCAACAGGAGAATGAACGTGGTTTCGGTAAAGTACTTGTCAACGAACGCTGTCGAAATAAGAAATCTTTGAAGGGAACTGGACAAACTGAACGAACAACCGATGTCAATACAAATGTAGAGGCATTGTGCACCACGGAGAAACAAGCAATTTTATCGTGCTCTAAACGAAGCAATCAGTTGGATCGAATATTTATCAACAAAGCTCAGCTGCCGATAAATGCGGCCACTATTAAGAATCGTACGATTCGTTGCGATAACTGCAGCATACTGTTAGAAAGTGAGGTAGACTTAGAGGCGCACAAAGGCCTTTTACATACCGTTACTATTAAACTTCCGACCGAAATTGAGGAAGTAATTTCGGAACAAAGCAAGGATTATTTAAATCTTTCTAAAGTGAAGTTGGAAGCTGATGGTTCAGTGTCAGATGTTGTCGCTATGAGCAACGCGATCGACTGCAATGCATCTGAGAATTCGTTGAAAGCTCCTTTGCCCTCTGATATGGGCAACCATGCACTTAAGAAAAAAATGCACCAGAATAGAGATAGTCGAACTAACGATAAGAATGCTTCCAAACATAAGGGAAAAATAAGAAAACGGAAACGGAAGAAAGTATGCACCAGTTTTGCAGACATTTGGCGCGAATTCGGCAAATACTGCCCTGGTATACAGATGTCAAATGAAGTTATCGATAAATCTAAGAAGGCGACCAGTACATCGCAACCAGATGCTTGTAGTGTGTCTAGACCCAAAAAAACCACAAAGATAAGTAAAATAATAACTGTGTCACAGCGTAAGGATAGTGAACACGTAAAAACTTCGAAGCAGAGGTCTGAAAAAATCAATCGATTAACCCACGAGAAGAATAACTAGCCGAACTGGGTGGTACAACAGCTTTATAGATTCTCCTAGGTGACCAATAATCGTGCCAGGACTGTAGCGATATTTAGTCTCAACAAACATACTTTGATTGTGTCGTAAGGGCGGTTTTCAGATAAAACCGATATAATAAACTGAACTAACGAAATATTTCAACATTCAATAGGCTTTCTAACGTTTACAAAACTGAAAATTCTGTAATTGTATAACTGTAATTGAATGAACTGAATTAATTAAACATGAATTGAATGAAAATAAATCAAACATTTGATAATATTAGCTTCGTACACATTTTATTTCTCGCTACATAAGTAAACGACATACAATGCAGGTCGTCTGGTGTAGGTTGCGGGAGCAGGTTTCTATTGCTCCGCCTGTCCTACGGGTGCCTAACACGGGCAAGCGCGATGTACGACTTTTTCGTCTCCAGGTCATGGTATCCGATCGGGCCTACCTCACAATCCGCACAGATGAGATATTTACGATTGTCCACCGTGTTGCTGAAACCAATGTTTTCGAAGGTGTACATGTCCGTCACCATCCAAAAGTCTTTCAGCGTTTCTCGCGTGAAATCCTCTTCTTTGTCCACCGTTTGACGCTTTTGTTTTGCCACTGGTAGATCGAACTAAAAAGAACGGGTTGTAAAGTGTTAACGTAGTGCGATTTAGGAACGTTGCGTTGAAGCGTGAATGCTGTGTCATGTACCTCCGAGTGATCGATTTCCCCATTTGCTGGCCTTAGAATCAACGATTCACAGTGGGTACACTTAACATTCGTTTTGTTTTTGCCACTGTCGTCGATCAGCTCGGAAAAAACGGATGATACCGGGGTTTCGCTGGCCATTATCAAAATCTCACTGTTTAACCGATCGTTTCTAATGTCGGCAGTTTTACTGCCTAATCTATTGCAGGTTCAGTTCAGGTTCAGATAGTTATCAATACACTCGGTTTCGTTTTTGCCGGGAATGAGGAAAGTGTTCGACCACCAAAGGTGCGGTGTCGGGGTTGGTTTTGTTTGTTTTGGTTTTTGCATTGACGTTTCCTCTGTTTACCATATCGTGAACCAAGATTTATATATAAAGTTAACGCGTACAGCTATGCTGTGGTTGGACGATACGTTGCGGTCGTACCATATGCAGGGGTTTTAGTCTAACTCCATTAAAGAGCGACTAATTCGATATAGGGCTATACAACGTTTAGTGCGATTATGACCGCTAGGTATGATCAAAAAGTGAATATTGCTTTTTCTTGAATTCATAAGGAGACACGAGTATACAATTCAGATTTGAGATACAGTGCTCCAAATTCATTTTTCTCTAACTGTGCCTTGTTACTCACACGGTGTACAGCTACTTTTTTTTCATTTGGGCCCATAAAAGTTCAATAACGTTAAGATCCGATGAGTGAGGAGGAGTTTCCAACTCTTTTGGGCAATTAAAAAGTAGCCACATACGTGCTACCCAAGATTTATGTTTAGGATCATCATTCTAATAGAACGCATATTCTCGAGTTATGCCCATTTTATCAATACTTGCCTTAAG
>JXWZ01000315.1:0-12584 GCA_000956215.1 Anopheles farauti No. 4
CCCCAGCAGCGCCAGTACCATCACAGCCAAAAGCGAGCAAATCGATCTTTAGCGATAGCTCCGACGCGGAAGATGATGACGACGATGAGGCGGCACTGTTCGGTAAACCCTCCTCCATCTTGCGCAGCAAACTGGACGCGTTGAAAAAGAAAGAACCCGAACAAATCAAACCGCCTCCCGCGAAGAGTAAATCACTTTTCGACGAAGACTTCGACGACTGGCAGACGACGAACGATAAGGATGAGAATGACCTGTTTGGGGGTGGATCCTTGAGAAAAGCGGCTCCACTTGCGTTGGATAAGAAGGCACCAGCAAAGGTGTCACTGTTTGATGATGTGCCACCGTCTGACGATGAAGGTGCGTTGTTTGGAAAGACTGGAAAAAATGGAGTTGCAAATGCTGTACCAGCAGAACGAGCCGAAGTGGTTGGGCAAAAGGATTTGACAACGCAGGAACCGACGGTTGCGGTTGCTAAGGAACCAGTAAAGTTGGATCCGGCACCACCTTCCAGCATCAGAGGTGTGATACAGAAGAAATTTAACTTTAGCTCCGAGTCGGAAGGTGAGGAAGATGATTCCATTTTCGGAAGCGAGTCCAAAAACGTGCCGGTGTCGGTCGAATCTACGAAACAACCGGTGGTTAGTGTTGAAACAGAGGCAGTGGATGAACAAAAAGCACTAGAAACGAACGTAGCGGAACCGAAAAAAGAAGATCCACCTACCAAAGAGGATGACGGATTGTTTGTCGAAGATAGTGCTGCTTCGGTGTTTCGGGCGGAAGTTGATGAGACAAGTTCGAAAGAACCATCCATTGCTAAAACATCTATTTTCGACGATTCTTCACCGGAAAATGAGGAAGAAGGTGATTCGATGATTCAAGTGTTCGGCGTCAAAGTGGATGAGGTTGCTACGATACACCAATCGATTCCTGCTGATGAGGTTTCAAGTGGCGAACAACATGTTCAAAATTTATCGATTGAACCGGATGTGAAAACGAGTTCCACCGAAGGGAAATCGCTCCCGGGCATGATCGCAAATGACATCGATTACTATCTGCACACGAACGCACCGACAACGACGGCAGTGAAGTCTAGTGAACCAAAAAGTGCCTTAAGTGCCTTCACCCCTATCGGTCTGTTCGATGACGTACCGCCACCGGACGATGGAGGTGGTGAGGTGTACGATGATCCACCGCAGCCGAAGGCCGGTGGCGAACCCATCGACTCATCGATGGCCTCACTCGGGGAACAATCCAACAATTCATCCTCCACCTCATCCTCCTACGCGACGGAATCGCAATCGTTGAACTTTATACCGACCGGAGCGAGCAATCGGTCGCGCTATCTCTTCGACGACGAACCTCCACCGGATGAGGCTGATAACATGGGCGTTGGCTTTGGTTCGAGTAGCCCGTTTGCACCATCTTCGCTGCCACCGATGACGGACGAAAATAGAGCCGGAGCCACCAACAAACCAACGCGTCCGAAAGTGAACAAGCTGAATACAAAGATTGCCATTAACGTTGCTGCCCTATTGCCCGGTGCGAAACGACCTGCTACTGTTGCTGCTCCACCGGTGATGATTTCTCCGGACAAAGTTCAACCCAGTTCGGAGGTAACGATCAATTCTGAAGAGCGAAACGGTTCGAAACCGGTTGACACTTCCGGCGATGGGAAGCTAACAAGTCTGAACAAGGGTCGAGCGAGGATTCCAACCAAACGGAAACCTCCCTCACGGCACAGCCTTCGTACGGGAGCAGCTTCTGCCGCCTCGCTAGAGCTCACAAACGAGAGCGACCCAAAGGACGACCAGTCCACCGCCACTGACGATCGTATTGTGGTCGGTTCGGAAGAAAGAATCGAACATGTTGAGGCTAGTTTTCCACCGCAGCACCACGTCACTTCCACACCGTTACAGGCGGAACGTACGACGACCGTACGCCACAGCGAAGCCTCCTTAGCCGACCGGTTGAGTGCGAGCGTGCGGAATCCCACGAAGCGGTTGGTACTTCCCGATGGCAACGAAAGCTCAACCCCAAAACCACCATTGCGAACCATTGCGGATGTTACGGCAAAGGCGAAAGTGGATTCCACCAATCCTCAACCACAACCGGCAGCCGCCAGCAAATGGCTGTTTGGCGACAGTGACAGCAACGACGATGGGGATGAGGATGATTTTTTCAGCAAACTTCCGATCGCCAAGAAATCGCTCGCGCCGGTTAAGGTTGTGGGCAGTATTTTCGGATCCGATGAAGAGGATGGCAACGAGGTGGGTTCGGGACGGGAAGATGATCTCTTCGGAGGTGCGAAAAAATCATCCATTGCGGGACAGCTCAAGGCGAAGGCAGCGGCAGTCGGTGGTACAGCTGGAGGTGTGGACGGGAACGCTTCCGGTCGCGCGTTGCCGACGCCGAAGCCTGCGACGGAATGGAAAAGTCTGTTCGGCGATGAGGATGACGATGGGGACGACGATGATGATTTGTTCGGTGGTAACAAGAGCAGTAAGTACGGCTAGTGTCGTTTTTATTAGTTTTTAATTTTTCCATCATTCTGAGAAAACGCATAAATCATAAATTATATGGCTTTTTGGACAATATTTTTCTTCAATTCTGACCCAAACTTCCTCTTACTCTTTACTCTAGAAACAGTCACGAAAGGAAGCAACCCTTCCCAGCGAGGGATGGAACAGATTAAAGTCGCACCGGTGGCCGTTGTGAAACTTCCGGCGACCACCACCCGCCCAGTCGATGATCCACTGGCCGATCTGCTGGCGGACTGATGTCCCATTGTGCGCACACTAGCCGACGGACTGGGCTCGGGGATTATAAATCTCAATTATAGTAGGCGCGAAAAGAAAAAAAAAAGGACGAGAGAAACGAGCGAACGGTGTGTTATGGTTAGCCGCTGCTGCCGCTGCTAGTTGTTATCTAGTCATTTAAAAAGATGTGTTTGCTTCGGTAAGAAAAACTACATTTTCTTCCATAACTTCCTTTTCCTTAGACGCTTTATACGTATATATGTTTTATGTTATCGTACTTTCACCGCATTGAACGCATTATGTTCTTTCTAGTATTCACTTCCACGCTTACCACCCGTTGTTTCGTTGCTCTGTTACTTTACATTCCATAACTTCGTTTGTTTGTTTTTTGTTTCATTAGTGGGTACGCGTTTTCGCCTGCGACATACATATCGAATTGTGCGCCGCCGCTCAAGCGGAGCCGCCCAGTGTACGCTAGTGGCCGATGTTATTAAAAAAATGCGTAGATAAATTGTGCTTTTTTCAAACAAGTATTTCACCGCGTGTAGGTTAGGTTTATATGTATGTGTACGTTGTTTTGAACAAAGCTCGCGGCTCCGGCGTTTACAAAATTTAAGCATACGTGCTCTGGTGGCCCTCTCGTGTGATATCGTAGCTGTTTTTCTTTACAACTAAAACTACGCAAAAAAGAAACTCTATCTCTGCTGTTGATTTTCGACCCAAAACCTATCACCACCCTGTCGGCGTTTGGTGGCATGCGGTAGCAGGAGGGCTGAAAAATTGTTAACCAAATTTTATTTTTTAGAACATGAAACATGAACTGGAACAAAGAACAAAACTAATTTCGGGTGAAGGAAGGTGCCGGATGGAAGCCCGAATAACAAAATATGTAGAATAAATGAAGTATCTATACATATATATATATACATATAAAAAAAGGTTCGTATGGCTCCGTGTACGAGTTGCTTCACTTCGGTTGATGACAATCGCAAGTTACCAGTTCGGGATCACAATTTGGTATTTATTCTCTTACTAGTTTGTAAGCTTATCATGTGGGTGGAATTAAAAAAAAAACAAATAAGTACTCATAAAAGCGCGATACGTTCATCAGTTTAAACCGAATTTGTATTCCATTTAGATTCATGCAATCTAAATATAGCTCAACATTTAATGGAATAATGCCATACTAGGTCTTTTTGAAAAAGGATCATAGAAGGCGACGGTGTACGCCGAAGTTAGGCTGTGGGGGAAAGGAAAATTCTTAGTTTTTCATTCATCATGATGCATTTTATTGGCACAAATATTAAAATATGTTACTGAAACAACAACCCTGTGCCATTCTCTCTGTGCTCCTAACCATATATCTGAAGATTCTTTCGTATTTAGAGAGCAACATCTCGTCCTCTGATATGTGTGCTCCGCTCCTTCACTCCTAATAATACTTCTGCGTATCCAGCACACGGCACAGCACACACACACACATTAGGTACGAGAATGTTTCACGATGTATCTAGAAAATGTTAAAACAAAACTGCTCCTTCCACCTAGCTATTATAGTTTACCAGAAAGCGCAGAGGACGCCGAACGGGATTTACACCGCTCTCACCCCACCAAGCGCCCGGTCCGCGTGCCAGCTGAGATAGTTCTCCTTAGTGGCGGCTTCGTACTCCTGCACGAGCGAGTCCACCACCTCGCGCGCTTCGTCCATTTCGCTCAGATCGTCCTTAAATTTGTCTTCCTTCTTGAACTGATCCAAGAAGGCGCCCCGTTTGCGCAGCTTGTCGTACTGCCCGAGGGCTCGCTCGAATAGCGAACAGATGCTGGTGTGGTTGGCCAACATCAGCCCCGTCACGCGGTGACTGCTTTGCACGTACGGGCTGCTGCGGGATAGGGCCACCTGAATGCTGGCCGGTCCCCACGGGATGAATTGGGCCAGCTTGCGTTCGCGGATGCGTTGGATCGACTGGTGCACCTGGGACGGGTTCACCTCGCCCTGGATGATGTTCAGTATCGAGATGTACCGGTGGTGGTTGGTTTTGTCCGGTCCGGTCGATACCATCATGTTCTTTGGCTGCAGCAAACGCCGCATCACATCCAGCACGGTCGTCTTCTGGACCGACTGCGTATCGGATTCCGTCGTGAGCGGTGTGTATCCGGTCATAAGGAAGTGTAGTTGCGACGTCGGTATCAACGGTGCGATCAGCTCGATTAGATTGTTGTTCATGTAGGAAGGATAGCGCAGCGTGGTCGTACTGACGGACATGATGGTTGAGACGAGCGTGTTGATCTGCGCGAAACTGGGATTCTCCAGGTGCAGCCAGTCGGTTGCGATCCGATTCAGCGCCGTGTTATCCAGCACGACGACACAGTCCGCACAGCTTGTGAGTCGGCGCAGCGTCAGCAGACTGTTGTACGGCTGTACCACAACGTCACTGATTTCATCCTGATTGGGGAACACGCTGTACGTCTGGATAAGCTTCTTCGGGAAGTGATCGGACAAGCGTTCCATGATGTACGACCCCATTCCGGAACCGGTACCACCGGCAATCGAGTGACACAGCACAAAACCCTCCAAGCTGTCACTACCGTCTGCCTCACGGTCGATAATGTCGAACACTTCCTCGTGCAGTTTCTCTCCCTGGCTAAAGCCCGAGGCCCAATTATTACCGGCGCCACCTCCGTCCTTCGATAGGTACACATTTTCCGGATTGTACAGCTAAAAAAACATAGAAATGTTGAATCAAAGCCAACGCGGCACGTCCGCCTTTCAAATCGCGCAATACCTTCGCGTATGGTGAGGACATAATCGAGTGGATGACGCGCGGTTCCAGATCGAGCAGCACCGCCCGCGGAATGTAGTGATCGTCATCCGCCTGATAGAAAAACACATCCTTCCGATCGATGCTATCGTTTGCAAACTCTCGTAGCATGCCCGAAGGCGAGATTCCATGCTCCAGGCACAGGCGCTTCCAAAACTCGAACCCAACTGTAAAATATTACAGCACAACATCATCTTCTAGCACAATATTAACCCACCGGGGTGCCCTCGAAAGCAAACACTTACTCTGGTTGCCGCATTGGCCCAGCTGGAGCGTAATTATACCCCGTGGCATCTTACGGTAGCTTTCCACGAAGTAGCAATTCTCGAACAAGTACGCGCAACCGTAAATTGTTGATCCGACGCAAGATTTCCGAGCAACTGCCCGGTGGAACTCGTTAGTTTCTTGTTCAGCACTGAAAAGTGCGCTAAATTCCTTCGCCGAAAAGAGTTTTGGTTTGCTTTGTGTACAAGCTTTCAAATTTTATCGTTTTCTACGGTATGTCGTTTTGTATCCAGCTGTGATGCGTTGCTATGGAGTCAATACAGAAGAGAAGGTATGTTATTGGACTAAAAGGTATCATTCATGTTTTCGGGTAGTTTTTATAATACAAATCTAGGAAATATTTGATAATTTTACAATTTTTTGTGCGTTTGCGTTTAACGTCCACTAGTGACAAAGATGATTCTATCGTTTTGATCGTTTTACTGTATAAAATACCGTTTGCACAACTTATCGTTTTATTACGCTTTGATTCTATAGATGCGATAGGTTCAGCAATTTTTCGTAGGAATTATTGAGTATTTGTTTATTATTTGATTTTGTCTTTAGAATGATTAAAAATAAATAATTATTTAATTGCACAAACCTCTTTCTAAGATAAATGTTTTGGAATTATTTACGATTCAAATGAATGTTACATGTAGTCCGCGACGAATGCACTCAACGGATTCGTTCAACATGGCGGCGTAAAGAAAAAAACCTTCGATAACCTGTCACCCTGCATATCTGCTGGTGCAAACTTCTTTGGCCGTGCAGGAACAAAAAAATTGAGAACTAACTTATCAAGAAAGTAACGCGCTGTGTGTTATTGTGTATCTTTTTCTGCCAAAATCGTGATTGTGTCGTTCTGTGTTAAATAAAATACTACGCGGCAAGGGTGTAAAATGCTGTTTAGTTAACAAAACTGTCCATTTACGCGACGCGTCACGGGGAAAATCATATCCGCGATTACACTTTCAACTCCACTCAGGCTTCCTTTGTAGAAGGCGCGACTGTGGTTGCAAAAGAACGAAAAAGGCAAACATCCTTTCGATTGCGATAATCTTTTGGCGGGTAATAACCCCAAACCTAAAATAATCCACCACGCTGGATTGAGGAGGAAAATAAAAGTGCTGGCGTTGTAAAAAAATCGCTTCCTGCAACGGTGGGCGTGCGGTGTTTGTGTGTTTGCCGAACCAAGTCAGAAGGTGGCAGCAGGCGAGACTACCTGTGTATCGGTGTGTGTACGTGCCGCTGTATGTGCTAGTTGTGCAATGTATGTTTTGAATGCTCTCGCTTGAACTGCTTCGCTAGAAACGATACAAAAGATAAAAACGGTTGAAATCAAAAGTCAAGGTCCCTTCACCTTAGTGTTCCATGCATTCGACCAACCTGGAGAGCTACGACGACGGTGCTGGACTGGCAAAATCCTCGGGAAACAGCATCCCTTCACCGGTGGAGTGTATCGACGCGGTGCAACAGTCGGACCAGGAACTGCAGACGTTTCGGGAAGCGCCCCTCGGCTGTGGGAAGCCAGTGGAAACGGATGAGAATGATAACAGCAGTAGAAGCAGAGAGCCTCCGACGAACCTCCCGATGAGACCGACGCCATTCGAACGTATTCTCTACCATACGGACCATCATAAAAGCGGATTGATGCACACGTCCCCCGAGCGAAGGACGAGACCGTTTGCAAGTCCATCATCGTCATCATTATCACCGCCGATTAAACAGCAGCAAGATATGAAGCTGGAACCGACGATGGCGGCTACCGTCTGCCCGCCCAGTAGTGGCATCATTTTCCACCGTACGTACAACAAAAAACCAGCCCAGCAGCAGCAGCAGCCTATCTTTGGGAATGATGACGATAATACCCGGCGCAGTCTGTCGCCGGCGATACGTCCCATCGTACGCCTGGAGGATATTCGATGGCGAATTGCTGCGATGCCCGGTCGTCACGGTAACGAACAAACGCGCATGGGTAACTGTGTGTTGGCAGGAGATGACGGGTATTGTTTTTTCGAAGATATTTATGAACATGACTGTGAAGTTCCAAATATTTATAGTCCCTTAATTCACGATACGTATCGATTTGCCAATAACAATTGCAATTAGCGAAATATTTCATATTGTTCAAAATATCTTCGAAAAACTTCCATTGATTCATTTGTAGTTCTTAAAAACGGCTTTGAATGAAGTTTGTTTTATTAATTTTTTTATTTTTCTTCTCATAGGTCCCAGTCGATCAAACAATGCGAAATCTTGCATCATCAGGCGATCGTTTCACAAAGAAAGCTCAGTTGTGAGCAATATCGCGAAAATTAGTTTAGAAAATGAATCGTCCCAATCGGATGGAGTTAAGGAAGACACTCGAAGACGCATTTCTTATTCCTACACGAAGGAGGATCGGTTGCCAAGCCCAGAACAAATGCTGCAACCCGCCACCGGAACGGAAGGGATGGAAGTTTGCGAGGAAAGTGAATCCCACGATCGTAAAGAGGACCAGCAGGATACGGTCGAGGCAAGCTCAATGGCCAACTCGTACGGTGATGATGGTTGCAGTTCGGGATGGTCGAAACATTTCTCCACCCAACACAGTTCCACGCATCGCCGGCCAACGACCGAGGACGGTGGTGGAACTCCCAGCGCACCGAGCGAATTCGATCTGATGCTGCAGAAGATCAACCAAAGTGTACCGCCCATGTCGCACCTGGACCGGATCGATCAGTGGCGCGTGACAGCCGATGATTTGCTGCACTCAATACCGACCAAGGCGCAGATCGAAACACCGAGCTGTTCGTCGGCCGGTGCTAAGCGACCGCTCTATTACGACGATGCCGAACATGCCGGCACGAGCGATGATGATTCGGACACGCTGGAGGATGATGCAGCCGCCGTCGGGGTGAACAGCAAGAAGCGTCGCACGGTGGAGGGTGACGCAACGCCACCGCTGCTGGACTCACCACACGCCACGGCCATAACGAACCGGTTGCTGCTCCGCAACGAGGATGACGAAGACGGTGGCAATGGTTTGGATTTTCGGTCGAGTCAAGTTAATCCGGAAATCGATAAAACACAACACCAGGCGCCGATACGGATATTGACGAGGAAAAATTACCACAAACTACCGACGCGCTGTGCGCGGTACGAGCGGGAAACGGAGGAAGACGGGTCGCGCACGTCCGGTGGCACGAGCTCGGGGAAAAGTTCGGGCGAAGAGTGCCGACCGAAGGGCAACCCGTACGCCTACCTGCTCAGCCGCGACGAAGAGGAACGGGAGAAGTTTCTGCAGTATCTTCGCATCAGTCCCGTGTTTCGATCGGATGAGCAAGCGGCCCGTAGAGGTGATCGGATCGAGCAACAGCAACGCATGGCAAACGCGTTGCTCGGCGCTAAAGCGAACCCGAACGCGAGTGCATCCTTGCCGTCGGCAGGGCTGGTGAAAACGATGGCGAAAGCTCGTACAAAGCAGGCGAAACAGGCGAAAAGACGAAAACCACCGTGTAAGGGCAGCAGCCGAGCGCATCCTTCGATCATAGCAAGCAGTGGTTTGCGCGGTGTTCGTCGACTCGTGTTGAGCAGTTCGCTGCGCAGTGGAAAGGTAATACGCTATCGGAACAGTGCCGGAAATGTGCGTTCCCTCGCGACGCGCACGACCCGCGGTTCGACCGTTACAAAGGGACACAATCGACCACCGAACGTGAAGAAAACGGAAAAGGTGCGGGAAAAGCACGACGAATCTGGGACGAAAGCGATTGAAGCGCAGCAAGCCAAGCCACAAGCATCAGTTGCCTCTCCCGTACCGTCGGGGGTTTCATCGAAGAAGGCGAACAATGGGCGCTGCTCGGTGGATTCAGCGGTAAGCAGCTCGACCAGTGCCGAAATGCACGAACGGCGGCAGCAGCAGCAGCAGGTGAGCAAGCAGTCGAAAGAATGTCAAACGGTGGAAACGATACCGCCGGCCGGGCCGGTTGCGCCCGTGGCAGCGGTGAATGAGGGCAAGCGCATGCGAAATCCGCTCAATCGGACGGACGGCGATGTGTTGCATTTGTTTCTGCTGGGCGAACAGCTCGTCGTGGTGCAGAAAGAGCTCGTCAGCTACTGGCGGTACTCGCGGCTGAGTGTGCTGCTTGGCGTGAAGCAGGAGTGGCACCGCGTTGCACAAATACGGCGCTGGAATCGAGGTACGTGCGAAAATGAATGTTATCATCACCACATTAACCCAATGTATGGAATTTTCCGCAAAATTATCCATTTTTGTAAAGCTTTTTTTATACGCTAAGGTTCGTTAGACATCCATTTTTTCGATAAATAATTATCTGTAACTCGGTTAGAGTAAATTTTTGCCAAATCGTTCCATTTCTTCGCGAAACTAACTTATTTTCACACCGCCCCGTTTGCAGATACCGAAGTGGACACGCAAAATGCAAACCGGATCGTCTTCAATCAGCAGGATCCAATCTACCTGGAACCAAGGGCTCGCAACCTGAGCGAAGACAAATCGCGCACCTGTCCGCTCGCGTCGATCTACCTGAATGCATACTTTCTTGAGACGGTTGCGAGCGCGAAAGTGGTGGTGGCGGGGGGTGAAAGTGTTGCAACAACCATCACCGCCAGCGAAGAAGCCAGTGGCGCCGAAAAAGAAGACGAAGACTATGAAGAGTTGCTGCGCTTGAAATCGTTCCAGCTGGATACGGTGAAAAGGTGCGAAGCCGGGTCATATTTGCCGGGAAACACATTTTACAAACGGTGTTCATTTCCATCCCGTTTTCGTTTGCAGCTCGCTGGAAGACATTCGGTTCGTGCCGTTGCCGAATACGCGAGATTTTCTCGTCTGCTGGCACGAGCACGTGTCCGAGCAGGAGTCGCGCACCGGGCTGTGCAAGTACAGCCTAACGCCGGACCTGCAAACGTTGGCCTGCATACGGGAGTTTGTCACCGTGAAGCAGAAGCTGACGACGCTGCGATGCATCAACGACAAAAAGCTGGTCGGGTTGGGCCGCACGACCGTGCACATTTGGTGCTATGAGAGTGGATTCCTGCTGCGCACGGTCGACCTGAAACTGGAGCTGGGCCTGATCGTTTGCTGCTTTCTGCACATTGAGGAGGTAATGTGGTGGTGCTGGGTTCGCGTTGAGAATTGCACTAATTAATTTTTCTTTCTCCTATCGGCACCAAAAACAGACCGATAGCACGATGGTGATGTGGCAAATGCAGCAACCGGACGTGTCTGCGACGAGCCGCAATCGGAAGCTCGTGAAAGTGATTGCCATCAATTTGGCCAAACCGACGTGGTACATCGCGCACAGCTATGAGATTGCACTGGCATCTATGAGGTAAGTGATCGTAATGCTTAGGGAATTTTCATACCTAAGGGAAGTTTTTGCATGCGTAATGCTTGGGGGATTTTTTGTAGCAGTAGTTGGCAATTGAAATTAATCGTTTTTTTTTGTTTAAATTTAATTTATCCCCATCTGGTATGATATGGGAAAGCAAACATGAATTTATACTTTTATTTTTTCCCCATTTACACGACTGTATTTTTTGGTGAAACGATGGAATTATTTAGTTTTGAAAACTTTTAATTATATTAGACATTCCTTTGTCATTCATTTTTCTCATTATTTCCTTGCTGAAAACAAGTTTTTGAGCTTAATCGTTCAACTGAAATTCGATATTATGCATTCTAGTATTACCAGCGAGAGCCAGCAGTGGGCGCTGGACAACAATGCCGCCAGCTATCGCCACTGTCTCACGTTCGACAGTGGGGAACTGTTGCTGCTGAGCCTGAACGATCCAAGCTGCTGTTGGACGAACCATCAACGGCTGGAGAAGGATCTGCAGCGTGCCGATCGCGACTCGCTCCACATCTATAGCCGGCTGCGCAGCAACGAAGGAACCAACGATCTGTATCGACCGCGCGAGCGCATCCTGAACGGTGGCCACTGGGCCGGTGGTCGCGATCTGGTGTTCCTAAGCGATCAGTTCCTTACCGTTAAAGCGATCGACGAGTACCAGCTGGAGGAGGGCAAGCGATAGAGCGGGCATGTTCGATTTTTGGGCCGTTTGATTTAAATACGTAATTTATGTCGCACGGGCGGTTCCGGCGGTTTAGTCTTTGCCATATTGGCTGCCGGGAACTGTGAGCCGGGAGTAGTGTTGTGTTTCAGCTTACTTCATAGATCGATGCCGGTTGTACAGGTGCCGCTTTCGTTTAGTGTTTCCTATTTTCACAAACATCGTGTATCCTGGTCGTTGTTACGGTTTTACGCAATTACAACACTCAAATGACTAGATTCAATTTTCCTTAACCTTACCCTTTAGGAACCCACGCACTTGCTACGGTGGAAGGCGCTAACCACACAAGCTTGTGCAAAAGAGTATTTATTTTTTTGTTTTGTATACTGATGGTTATTTGTGCTTTCCACTCGGTTTGGCACACAGCGCAGTAGTGGTAGGCAGGTAGTTGTGAGCTGTGATGCTGTACCCTGCCAATAAAGTGTGGCTATATCGCAAAAAAGCGGGCTGTAAATAGTTGTAACCGATACAACACGACACGGTGCTGTTGTTGTCGTCCGTGTTTTGGTGTGTGACACGCGATGCCGCTTTAGTGTATGAGAGAGTGAAACCAATTTTGCGCCGGACCGGACTGATTAAGTGCTGTGTAACGGACGCGAAAGCCGAAACCCAATAATGAAGGTGATACAAGCCTTAAACGAGATCTCGCTTATTAGCTTTGGGTCGCGCC
>JXWZ01000316.1:0-21014 GCA_000956215.1 Anopheles farauti No. 4
GTAGCGGCGCCGGTCTTTCACACGACAGGACCGGTACCATGATCCCATTCGGACCGTCTCCCCCTAGCGAGGAGTGACTAACCAGCTATGGTGGTAAAATCAGTCTAGAAAGCCAGTAAAAATGGCAGGCATGACTTCGGTCGTTACGCCAAAATAGAAGAAGAAGAAGATGAAAATATACATTCGTTCACGATTCTTAAGATACTTTTTTAAAACAGTTTTTTAGCCATGTTTTGATATATTATCATGTCGGTCAGCGATCTTTCACAAGAAGATTACTAATTAATGCTACCGATAAACAACAAACGTGTTCACAATGCACCACCAGCTACATGACTTATTGATACGCATGAATCAGTATAAAAACATAAGCCTTATAATGAACATAGAAAACCGGCAGCATCGTAAAATCCTGGGAGAAGGGTGTCGATGTAATATAAACCTTTCGATAGTGCTTAAGGTGGGGTCAATTAACACCCCAAATGAAACGCAACGCTAATCCCTGCATAATATTTCGCTTTAAATTAGAAAAATAAAACCAGGCAAACATCGTTTAACCTGCAGCGCGACCATTTAGCCTTTAGACTTCTCCGAGCTCCTGAAGGTGTTCTGTCCGACTTGCGGCAACAATTTGTCGTCGGCTTAAGTGAGCTTCCAGACAGTCCAATTAGTTGGTCATTTTTCAAACGGACACCGATATCACCGCCCTTTACGGTGCAATACGAAGGGAAAGAAAGTTGCCACCGGCGGTTTCAGATGATTGAATGAGGTCCATTTGACCGGGTCCGGAGACAAAGTATATGTTTGTGAGAGAGAAAGAGAAAAATAGAGAGGAGAGATAGAGATAGATAGATAGATAGAGAGAGAGAGAGAGAGAGAGAGAGAGAGAGAGAGAGAGAGAGAGAGAAAGAGAGAGAGAGAGAGAGAGATCTGGTCCCTTTTTGTTGTTATTGTGTAAACGTCATCCTTTTATATACCCACTGTTGTAAACGGTTTTTTGTTACGAAAGCGATGCACCGGGAAGTATGGCTGATGCGTGATGTGAATGTTTGATCTTCGATTGATAGAGTCAGTTTTTTTTAACACCAAAAAAACGAAACCGTTTACTCAACTTATGTAATTGAGTTCCCGAAAGAGTTCCCCAAAACTGAAAACAGCTGGTACGGAGAACCGTTTGGGTGCAAGAATTATGCAAGAAAGCGAAAGGATCTGCTTAACATGAACACCTTTCGTTCGCCTAGACGTAACCATGTCGCACGAATGTCACTCCGGCATTGAAGTGCTGAAATTTGCAACAAACTGACACCGCCGGACAAAAGGTGAATTCCAGCGCGTACACCGCGCTCGCTCATAAGGCGCAACACGCTGACGAAACTCGTTCCCCCTTCGAACCGTGGAAGATGAGTTTAATCAATTTGATGCGCCATCCCGGGCACGGCTACGATGGTGGTGACCATGAAAGCGTCACACCAAAAGCGTCCGCATCATCTACTATCTCGCGCGAAGGGTCACACAAATTAGCAACATTTCTAACCTGCCACAGTGGAAACCATTAAGCGTCAGCGTAGGCATTCTCTAAATTCGGACAAGAGTGTTCGTAAAAAATCAAAACAGCTTTGAGTAGTGCAAAAAAAACTGCACAAACGCACACACACACACGCATACTCACCACTGAAGAACTAAAAAACATACGCAAGACAAATTGTGCCTAAGAGGAAATGATTATCGTGCCGTAAAATCGCAGGTGAATCGTACGGAACGGGGCTGACAAAGTCCTGCTTGTTATTATGTCCCGCGGTTTCAGATGAGACGTGAAGATGGCTTCCACTAATTAGTGTGTGTATATGTTTTTTTTCGTGTGTGTATGATTGCGTGAAACAAAACAAAATAAAGCAGACGACAACTCGCATTCTCCTGCCGAGGATCGAAAGTGAATGCATGATGCGCACTGTTCATGAAACGATTTTCCTAAGTTTAAGCTTCGTCCTGAAACACTTGACACAGTGCAGACGATGGGGAAACAGCTGAAACGATGACGGATTGGCTTGAGGTTTTGTTTTCATATTCAACTCAAGGTGAATATCTCAATGTACTCTGCTTGTAATTGCGAAGCTTTTAATCTGTGACGATTTTCGCTACCGAACGACCTTCGCCATTAAACGAAGAGGGTTGAGTTTCTGCAGCTAGTGAAGGGAATGCGACCATTTTTCATACTACCGGGGTTGTGTCCACGTATTGCAAAATGATGATATATTGATAAGTCTATCAGAAGTGACAAGACATCAAACTATGTTTCATTTTAAATTTTTAGTTGATATGGATAGCTTAACACAGCCAAAGAGAGCTTATTTAAAATGGAAAGACATGTATGTATCCAAGCAGTTACATGCGTTTAGTTGTGTCAAATAAACAAAACATCTGTGTTCCATGTACAATTTAAATTCCAAATTCTAAAGAAGTGCACAAAAAACGTTCATAAAAGTCAATATTTTATTAATTATATTAGGTGCTCCAGAGATAATTACATTACTAAATTACATCTGAAATAATGTTAGTGATTTATTGTTTATGAGTAATAATAGAATCATGCAATGTTTCTGCTACTCGTTGCTCGCAGTAATAAATCTCAATTATGTGCAAACAATAAAAAAAAGTTTTCACATATCAAGAATAGTATATTTTTTTGTTTATGTTAAGCAACATCTAATGCGTATTTATATTCAAAAGATCACATTAACGGGAATTATTACGAAATGCCAAATATATAGTCTAACATCTAACACTACCCATACTTATTATCCGATATCATTTAAAAAAATGTCAGTTTTGGTATTTATTGTTCCTTTCTTACACTTTTTTACTGAGAAATGCTTCAGTATTAATGTAAAAAATGATGGAGAAATTTCAGTTTAATCACAACATAATTTCCCAACAACCAACTTTCACAACTCAATTTCATAAAAACCAGGGCCAGGCAGCAGTGAAGCATGCAATGAATCAAATGTTTGGTGTCCCGGCGCGGATCGGCCACTAAACCGCGATCTGTCATCGTCGCCATTAATTCGTGGCTAATACGGTTTCACATGCCTCGACCACGCCAAACAAACCAAACTCGCCCCCGGTGTGATTAAGACGCCATCCAGCCTTCCACCAAATGCGCTGCATGATTGAGTAAGCATGACCTGTCAACGAGTCCGCTGTGATTCGGTATCGCGTGAAACCAGCCGAAAAACATAACACAACATTGCTAGCCCTGCAGTACAACCATCGCTTGAACCGAATCGAATAAATACACACACGCACTGTGCGTTGACTAATTGCCTCATTTTCTTATACCTATGTCACGGTACGTTGGCTCGTAACTGCCGAAAATTGCCCGAAAATCGCCTCCACTCGTATGCGTGACTGCTTCCTTCGAGCGGTGATCCGACCAGACACCTATGTTGTGGAGGTGCTTCTGTCATTGTTTACCGATCGAATCCGGAGCCCAGGCGTCGAAAGTGTTCGAGTAAGATCCATATCTTGCTCAACGTCTAATATGCCCAAAGGCTCGTAAGCCAAGAGCAAAACTGCTTAGCTTGAGATTTTTTGTTTTACTCCATCGTCGTTTAAATTATTTCGAAGCCAAATCGGACATTTTCGAGATGCCAGAGTACTATGCCGTCCCCCTATCGTGTACATAGTGGTGCGCTATGGCGGCATGGTATCGCAGGCTACATTTCTCAATTCCGTTCGATGACTACTAGAGGTGGAACACGGTAAAGTCTTTTTGGGTGACCTTCGCAAGAGCAAACGGAGAAAGAGAAATGATGGATTGCTGTGCAAACAACGGATTATTTTGCGGTGAGAAGAGAAAAATTAAACGAAAGGTTAATTCCATTCCATTCGAGTTTGTGCGCTATTTGTCAGCATTTGGGATAATGTTAAAGGATCCTTTAGATTTTAGGGGATGATGGAGTTGATTTTTGGTGCGTATCCTAAAAACAAACTAATGATAGGTACTTGTCTAGGTAGGTAGGTGTTTCAACCTGCTTCGCTGAGCATTCGTGTGAGGAGATTATCTACGATGCAGTGTTTGACAAACACTTGTGCAGTTTTTATGGGTTTGAAGATTAGATGCTGAATCGGATATTACTATGCCAATACTTTGAGGTCCTTTAGATGTATTTTTTATTTAGGCTGGTGCACTCAACGATCTTTAATTTCAGTAGTCAATTTAATTCGATTGTTGGACCAGCTGTCCACTACAAGAAAGACGATGTAATTATTAGCAATGACCCAGGCACAATCATGATGTTAGTGTTAATGTTAATTCAAATTCATCAAAACTCACACCACTCCCACAGAGGCAGAACTCGGTGGTACTGTTAGAGTGTGCATTTTTGCCAAATCATACGCCATGTATGCTTTACAATGTGTGGAAGTTTTATTGAATGATTATGTCTGTGGTCCGTGCTTACGAACTAGATCAAGCAAATCGAAGCAGGCAGATTATAGATAGCAACGGGTTACCAAGCACTGCTGATGTAGGCTGCTTGGACACGTAAGGCATGCATCCCGAGCGTTTTGCAAAGCCCCACCAGGTATAAAGGGAACCACATTGCGGTCATTGTGAATATGATTTATGTGTCGTAGTTTTTTGCTCAGGGTTCTTGATTAAGGCAAGAGTTGGCGTTGAAGGAATGATTTTCAGCTCTATATCGGATCCTCTCACATTAGATTCGTACAACAATGTCGCTGCAAACATGAGTTGTTTTTTTTTTGGCTAAAACGTGCTACTTTAGAGATCTTGAAGTAGACACCAGTGTCATTCGTACCGTGCATATGATACAGGGTGTATTAGGATATTTGTCACGTGTTGCAAAAACTTGTCTACGCTTGACGCATTTGGCATCGCGGGGTGCATATCTTGTCCATGACGCTTGACCTGAATGCTTGCTCTGTGCGTCATGACGACTGTCACAGATGTTGAGAAAAGTTTTTAAAACTCTTAGACAAAACTCTGAGTTAGGATAATTATGAACTACATTCAATTTACTATAATTATCCGATTTTCATCTAAAACTATACTATTGATTTCATCATCTTATTAGATAAACATAGATTTGATAAAGTTTGTTTATGGTGACTATAATAAAGCGTTTAATGAATTTTAAAATCAGTTTTTTCCTTTCAATATCTGGCTATGTTTGGTTAAAGAGGATCTGCCAGTTAATTGGCAGACACACCTTTTTTCGACACAACAAACACACCATTGTGTATAGACGCACGTAACAGTTCGTTTTGGATATGTTGACACTCATGTTCAATGACCACTAGGATACGAAACTTGGCGTGGTTACATTTTAAAGAGCAATAATGAGAATCGGTTAAAAAAATCGAATATTTTATTTAAGAAATAGAATAAAGAATAACAAAGCTTAACAAGAATAACATGATGAAGAATAATTTAATACTTTTTTAATTATGTCACACAAAACAGGAATTAAAATGTTATAAAAGTGCGCTGAAAAATAGGAATGATAATGCTATGTAGTCTACATTTAAGTATTCAATTCTTTATATTTAGTTACAACAATTCTGCAGGGTGGGAAATAATTGTTAAAAGTTTACAAAGATAATACAAACAAAACAAATGTTACGTGATGTAGCACCTCATGATATAAATAACAAAACTTTCATACAAACTTTTAGATTTCCGCTGTCGTTCAACAGTCTGGGACGTAACAAATAAATAATGATAAAATTGTCCATTCAAACATTGAATTGGTCTGTGGATAAAGTCATACCATAACTTTATGGCAGTTAAATGCAATCCTCCCCATGAAGCGAGCGGTCTCCAACAGTGCGAAAGCTCAATTAGAGGCTCCACCATCAAAACCACTGGTAAGTGCAGAAGAGGTACTAAACGCGTCATCTTTCATATCGAAAGCGTTGAGTGTCTATTGAAGGCTTACGAAAACGAGGAAGTTGACCAGTTCCTTCTTTTCCTTTTATCCGAACCAGTTTACCCATCCACGATGCACTAATACGTGGGAGCATATGGAAGATGTCAAGCTTGTGCACTGCAAAAAATGGTAAACCTGTCTGTAGCGCTAGTCAAGACAGCGTGGCTCGTTATGATCCTATGGAAGATTTTCACCCAATCAAAGTGGGCACAAAGAGACACTCGTGCTGGTGAACTAATCGAACACCATAGAAATTGGAAGGGTTGATGATTGAGCAGTAGGCAATCAATGGGGAACTTTTAGGAAAGTATGCAAAACACTCGTCAAGGCTCAGTATATCATCTCCGTCGACTGGTTCGTTAAATGGTAACATAATCTTAAGAATCACTTAAGATTATGATAAAAAGTTTATTGAATTTCCCTCTCAGGACACAAAAAATTGCGCTTGATTTCTTATGGTTAAGTTTTATTATTATCATTTATAACCGTACCGTAGAACTGTAGTATAATCGATGCAATGTTTTGAAACATTTAATTTGTTGCGCGTTTTTTACCTTATTTTGGAATATGAACGAAATTGCTCACCTGAAATGAAAAGAGAAAACATAATTTTTAGTGATATACAGGTAATTTTTCTATTTTTAATATTCTTGTATGAGTAAAATATTGCATCATTCTTGCACAAATTCATGTATGCGCATATTGTCATTTCATGTGCGTATCAATTAGCAAACGGATACCATTTGATGCAAATTCAAATCGTGCAAAATTTTTGATCAAACATTTACATTAACAAGCGTGCTACCATGTCGGTGCTAATGGCCATTGTTTTAACGCTAATTTAAAACCACCATGCAGAGTCCAGAGAACCAAACCGGTGAGCTTGTGGATCCATGCGTGGTAAATTTTTTTTTCATTTGCCCAACACGTTTGCTTGCATGCCCTTGCTCTACTACTTCATCTAGACTGCCCGGCCTAAGTTTGTGAATAAAACAATCAACAACAATTGCCCAAACCTTCGGTGGTTTTAAGTACTCGTTTCAGTTTGGTTCATTTTTTTATACAAGAATGGCAATAGCTTACTGCCCTAACCGTGGAACAAAACATTCCCGATGATGCAATGCACGCCTGGTCACGATTAATGTGACAAACGGAATGAAAAGAATCAATGTTGTCAAAAAATGGAAGGGGAGCGTTCAAAAACATAAAATCGAAATCGACCTAAAATAAATTCAAGAAATCCCACCATGGAACAAACCCATTTGAGTCCATTTAACCAGCACGGTGGGGTTACCAGCTCACCAAGCTCCACATGGCGGAGATAAAGCGCCAATAGCTACGGTGCACACGGTCTGAAGGGAATTTCCGCACAGGCGGTTTTGCCCGAGCCTGGGCCCTAGAGACCGCAGTCCATTTTGGATGTCGCAAAAATGAAAGGGAATCGAAAGCACATTGAATGTCAACTTGAATTACGTTTCGGTGCACCGGAAAAGCCTGCGGCAAAATTAAGCAGATTGCGTTCGATTAGGCTATCGCAGGGGCGTGCATGCGGCATGCGAAATGAATCCAATAAAAAATAACCCTTCAATTTTGGGCTCAATTTAAACGGATTGGATTAAGGGTAGTTGTTTGCCGTCCCTCTGACCAAGATCCGTTGAGATCTTTTTAATGCAACTAAAATGAATACCATAAACGCTGATCGGCGTTAATATCCGCCCGTGAATTTGCCTACGGCCACTGTCGGACACGAAGCATCGTGCACATTTATTATCAGAAATGTTTTTTTTTTGCAACCTCATGCCAATACTTCAGCGGAAACAGTATACAGTAAAACCGTTGAAAAAATAACATCCTGAAATGACCATTAAATAAAATATTCAGTTTTGTAATTATTTTTTTCATTCCAGAACATCAACAATCAGAGCAGCAATATGACTATTTAAGCATTCTTAGTGATGTAAGTTTTTAATCAAATTTAATAAAATTTAACCAAAAACTTCATGTTGATATGTCTGAGTAAATCAATCCTTAGTAAGAAATGATTTGCGAATAATGTTTTTTCGTCGAATAGAAAATCTAATTCCAGTTACTGTTTTCCCATTTTAATAATCTTTTGAACATACGTGATTAGTTACATTATTTATAAACAATAACAAATAAAAAGCTATCATAGCTCATATCATTTTAAAATAATATGATTTTCAGAGAAGAAATGTTTTTAATACAAAATTCATCCAAAACACTTATCAGGTGTATTTACTCTGAATTAGTTTCTTTCTATCACTGTCTGTTTGAGAAGATCGTGCAATCAAGCACAAGAAATTAAACATATATTTACGTTTTTTTTTATACTGACTGTTGCCTTCTATCGATTAAAGCTACGATTTCACATCACGATTGTTACGTAAGACATCAAAATTCAACTTCTTAATACATTCCTAACATGAAATTTTCCAGTTCAATCTGATTACCAAACTTACTATAATGTAAAAATAACATTAAACATGAGAACATAACTGAAGTGGAAAGGGGAATTGTCCAACAAAAACTGATGAATTATGAGGGCGTTTTGAGTTCCAGGTGTGAAAGCTTCACAGAAGCATTCGAATCGATGCCGATCGGGTCACCAGGGTGTTAATTCAATAAATTTGTGTGCGAGGTGCAAAAACAGGGAGCGAGAAAGAGTATAATAAAATAACCATACACACGCCTCCTTGCCATGAGAAAGTTTGCCCTGCAAGTGCGTGACTCTATGCATATCCACACTTCCTACACCCGAAACGATTGGTTTTACACAATCGCAAAAAAAGGTGCGCTAAAGGTGCGCTTTATCACACAATGTAACCACTGCTCGGATTACTTCGAAAAAAAAAACAGAATGTAAAAAATACGCATAAACACACTCCGCTCAACGTGAGCTAAAGTGAAAAAACGAGCCGAGAAAGTCGTTTCCATTATCGAGTTAATGCGATACGATGTTCGTTATTTGTCACTGTTATGATCGCTTTTAATTGAGTACGAATTATTGTGCCCGAGCGGGCAACCGATTAGCTCAACCGGTTCACAGTATCGGCGGATCGTGGCGAACATCCCGAGCATGATTGAAGGGATGGTTTTATTGCGCACGCACTGAGCACGGTGATATCGCAACTGATTGCGGTGTGCTTGCGGTGTAGAAAAAAAGCAGAAGCGCAACCAAAAGTTGGCAATTAAATTGCGTATTCGGTTAATGTTGTGTAGTGCGTAAACCAAGCGGAATATTGTGGCGAAAAAAAAAACATAAATTTTATTACCTTAGAAATAAAAAGAAACAATTCGTAATAAAATACTTAATTTATCTGACTGAAGATTGAAACGAAATTTTCATGTTTTGGGTTTGATTTCAAGAATCAAAATTACTCAAATTGGAGTTTTAATAGTACGAAAATGAAATATAATTGATGGATTGGCACCTATGTTTGGCAAAATTAGCAATTATTCTTCAGACAAGAATCATAACATTTTTAACAAGAACCTTAAATTAAATATAGCTAAAGAAATTGTTTCTGCAAATTCGCTTCTAGTATGTGAAATTATATTCAAAAGCCGAAACAGTTTTTCATTTAAACAAATAAATGAAAAATAATAGCTATCATAGCTTAAAAACTATGCTAGCGGCCTTTTTTATGCTATTCAAATAACAGCGATAGATTTAGTTGAAAACTCGTTGATACATGATATAATGGGTACCGATTGGGTAAACATTTGCATGTATTCAGTCACGTTCTAAAAATCTGGTGCGTTGCGAAAAATAATGATTTAAAAATACGTTCAAAAACATGAAAAAGATGATAAATTTACCTAGTTTAACTTATCAACTTGATCGTGAGACGATTCGATGGGAAAGGAAGCTGCTGAGACGAATTCGTTGCAACATGTTTATTGCAACACGTTATCTTGACACTCGCAAACTAGTCGTAAAAAGCTAGCAAATTAACGATGGAGATCGACAAATCGGATTAGGCAGCTGTTGGACTCTGAACCTGAATGTAAAATGAGACATTCACAAACACCATACATTTCAATCGTAATCGAGTAATTATAACAAGGAATAAAAATCAAAATTCTGTCATAAACATGAACATCAGAACCGATTCAAATTATTCCTCTTTCGATGATCAATATCGTGGAGTGCATGTTATTTTATAAATTTCACACGCCAAACTGTCATTAGAGGAATACGATATTGGCTAATGTCACGCTAAATGAAAATCAACTTTTACAGCTGGTTCTTTTTTATTTGCGCGACACCGTTGCTGTACCGTAACCGTGACGGGAAGGTTAAAACAATTAAACGCTTTAGATCCAAGTGTGGCCAAAAATGTTCTGTCCCCATCGGTCTGCGTTCACCACCGATGCAAATGACCTTCGCTCGCGCAAAATGTCCAATCTTCTGATTAGTTTGTGACATCATTGCCGGCTTCTCTAAGTGGCGTAAGATTCCATGTATCTGACCAGCGCAGAAAAAAGCGCTATGAGAGTGACTGTGTCTGTTCTCCGGTCTGTCCTAATGGTGAGGGCGCGTTAAAATTCCGCCCAAACTAACGACAAACAAACGCACGAAGAACGCATTACCCATCGAAAGGTAAAGCGAACAGCATAATGTTGGCATCGCGCACGATTGTTTGTATAAAACTGAACTTCAAAATGTAAAGCAAATATTAATGGATAGCCTCGACCATACCCGTTGTTGAGACGTTGCGACGGGTACGGGAAAGGGTGGAGGGTGAGCCGTAGTGAACAAGAACAGAAATTAGCACCTATACGGAGGGGCAACAGCTGATCACATTCAGACCAACGAGCTGGAAACGAGCGACTGAGTGAGTGACTTTTACATATCCTCAAACCATCGGAAAACAGACAAATCCACCCATGACCTATGTTGATCTAACTTCATTCAAAATCGTGTTGCGATTACCTCCCCGTTAGAGTTGACACAAGGGGTGGTCCATGCCAAAGGAGGCATGGAGGCATTCTTGGACAGCATATTTGCATAATTAATTCATACGCAAGGCACACCGCACAGATGAGTTGGGAGGTGATTTTCGAGCCTCACTCTGGGTGTCATGCATTGTTTGATTAGACGCTATTTTGATGTGTTTTTGTTGTCATACCGCTCTAAAGTATATTGAAGTGTACTTTAGCTATCCAAAAAGGGTTTTGTAGTTTTCGTATATGAGCTTACATTGCAGAGCCTCTGGCGATCAGCGCTCAAGTATGACTCAATAGAACTATTACAGCGATACAAGCCGAACGAAACGATGGTACGCAGATTTTTGACAAGTTGTTTGGAAGGCTTTTTATTGCGCCTTAACATGAAGGGAATGCGGATGTGTGCAGGGAGCAATCATTTCGAAGGGCATCGTGCGATGGAAACGTTTTAAAACAGCGTGATCATTTCTGTGCTTCATTTAAACACCAAGTAAGGTAAATTAAACAAATTCGTCTCTTCAATACGAAATGAAGCACTATTTTCTCACTTCTTTTTTATGTGACTTCGCAATGAAATAAGCTCATTAGGAGTCCTATGAGTAACAGCTTATCAAAAACGCTAAAAGAACAACAGTTTAACGATAGAGAGATAGCGATACAAATCTACAAAATGGTGGCTTCCTTTGTTAACTTGCTTCAACAGCAAAAAAATCACCTTACCAAAAGCTTCCCGTGCCGTGTCAAAATTACCATATCTTCAACGGTAGACATCCGCAAAGGGTAGAAAACGCATAGAAAGAGTTCACCATAAGCGAAAAGCTGAACATTAGTGCGATGACATCCGGTTGATTTTTCTGCGATTGTTGTACCTTAAATCCCCATACCAGTTAATTCGGTGCAGAATCTCATCAATCTTGGTAATATACGGTAGCCGCGAAGGACGGACTACACGGTAAAAATATGCAAAATTGACACCCTGCGGCGGTTGTGGAGAGCGTGACATCTGGTCAGGACTTCGAGAAGAGTTTTTAACAGCGACCTAATTGCTTCCGAATGATTTTATCAAAGTGCCTGCTCATATTTGGCATAGATATGGAAATATGAAAACTTTTTTGGTACATTGTAAGAATTTTAAATCCAATAGAAGCACTATTTATTTGTGTAGTACAAGTGTGTGATAAATTTAAAAAATAATGGATTGATTACAGGCGATGCTAGAATAATCATACGCCCAAACAATTATACAATAAATGTATATTTCAAATCACCGAGTAATCCGAGTTTGGAAATAGTAATGAATTTTGGTACAAAACACGTTAAGCTCACTAAAAATTGGATCTTATTTTCAAGAACATCTAAAGAAAATGAAATGGATACTACCACTTTAATTCATAAATATTGCATGTAAACGGCGGTATCGGATCATTGAACTTTTTGACATTTTAAGAACACTAATTCCAACTTGTCGCATTTCTGATTTAATGGTATTATTTCGCCAAAAATAGTAGTTAATAGCTCCCAAAATCCAATGTTTTTATTAAGCTGCTCCAATCCAATTAGAACGAACAAAAAGTGCCATATATTGTCAATCATTTCCGCCCCTTTTAAAGGTCACCACTAAACCACACGAGCGGATAATGCGCCCCGCGTGGGCTTTTCCTCTCAAAACACAAACAAGCATTCAAACAACCTTCCACGACACCGAACTAGATCAATGTCGATCGTTGTCGGTGCGTCCTGTTTCGGTCTCATTCACAAGCGCACTTTCATCGACAGCACCCATAACTGAGCACATAACACACAGGTAGAGTGTTACAACTACCCAACACTGCTCGCGATCTTCGTGTTTTACGTTTGCTGTTTTCACGCTCAAATATTACCCTTCCCACTGTCCCGTCGGACCCGGTGAACATGTTTTACTGCTTTTCCCTTTTGGCTGTACAACATCAGTTGCACTAGTGGCTCCACAATGGGTAGCATCTCGTGCCTCATTTTTTACCGTAAATAAAACAATTAAAAAGAAAATGACCATCGGTACATTCGTTGCAGACGTTGCTCGAGCTCTCTTTCTCCACCCGTAGCTTTCGTTTTTGTCTGTTTGCCTCCACATGGAACATAGGATTTTAGCAAAAAATAAAAAAAAGGAAAACTGCATACCAGCGTTTGATTAGTAGCTTCCTGCTGCTGTAGCTTCTGCTATGGCGCACCTGAACGCATGATCGACATGGTGCACTTGCACTTGAAAGTACCCAAGCAACCTTGGCTAGTGCATTTGTTTGCATTGGAGCAGCACGGTTGCTTTTCCATCCTAACGGGAGGTTTCCCTTTCGACAGTTTCCTTGGGTGAACCGTCGGGAAACTGGATCGTGTTTGTTCAGCGATGCATGCGCAATGGTTCATTTCTAGCCGTCAGCTTCGTATATCTGTGTGTGAGAGTGTGGTTTGAAAATGCACTTGTTCCGGTGCCGCTGCCATTGATATGGTGACATTTAGGCCACGAGCCACGGAGTTGTGTTTCGATTCCGGACGAGCAGCTTTTTCAAGATAACCTCCAAACTCACCGAGAGGGGCGTGAAAGACCCGAGAGTTCAAGATACTAATTACGCGATGCTGAACGTATGGTCGTTCGCTCGCTCATACACCTTGTGTACAGCAAAAGCGTGTAGATACAGCCTCCCTCGGGTGGTGTGAGCATGTCGCAGTAATGGGACCGCAAGGCCTCGGCACACTATATCCGTTAAAAATTCAAGTTCAACCAGTTGCAACGATAAGCCGTTTGGAAGCCCGGCGGAGGACATGCGTTTTTCTCCTTGCGCTCGACAGGAAACAATGGAGAGGGCACGGTTATTATTTGCATTTACGACGGAAACTAAAGGAGTGAATAGTGTGAAATTTCAAACATGTTCGTAAACTCCCATAAAAATTTATTACTAAAAATTGGATATGAAGGGTAGCAGTATTTTTAACAATAAATTAAAAAGTATTTTGTAAAACAGAACATGTGTTTCAAACTTTCCAGCGCGAGCTTTATTTTGAATTTAGTTTTTAATTGCCACAGCCTTCTTAATGGCTTCAAGCGCATGAAAAATCTAAATTCAAGATGAGTTTTTCACAACTAGAAATAGTGTTTCACTATAAACTATAAAATTTTGTCCAACGGATGTTCAATAAAAAAATAAAATAAATTATATGTTAAACAGAGTATGTGGAACATGAAAATGGAATATTTTAAATATCGTTTACATGGTTTCTTTAATAATTTATATGGTTTTTAAAAAATGTTACGCTTCCCTATGATTATTTTGTTTTTGCATATGATTTTTGTTTTGAAATAATATAACAGAAACAATTGTGTTATTATGCTATTTTATTGAATGTAAATTAATTCTGTTTAAATGCGTCTGAAGCTCGCGTAGACACATCATGTAAATTCTAAAGAAATGTATATTTTTTAAATACAATTCATATTAAACTAATAAATATAATCTATTAATCCATCCTTAAGAATCCCAAAACAACTTTGGATTGATCACATTCTGAACATCTTCTGAAGAGCAAAATAATACGTCACTACAAACACGAATGGAATTCGATGGTTAGAGTGTGTCTTATCCGTAGCTCATTTAATGCCCGTGTGTAGGTCGTCTTTTTTGAATATTTACCCATCTGTGATAGGCAGAATCTATGAACGCATCACCGGTTGACCCTCACCTTTTCTCTAGCTTACGGTCATCTCTCAGCACAGCTATCCCCACAGCCAGATCTCACCTCACGCCACTGTTGTAGCCTTGCTTCCGGATGCTCCGTAATCCAGTTTATGATGTTGCGAATTTCACTAGCAGACGAACCCGTGAGGTCCCTCGTGAGACCGTTTTGGCAGCATTACCCGAACGGAGGAGGTCCGAGCGTGTTTTGCATATAATCATCATCAAGAGCTATCAGCAGCAGCGCTATTGGTCGGTGTGTTGGTTTTCGCACGACATCCGTTCCGTAGTCCGTGGGCAAACCCCTATTCGCCGTGGTGGATGATGTTGCCAAAATGGCGTTTTTTCTCTTGAATTTTACTGGTATTTTTACATCTAACCTGTTTTCTCCCATGACACATCAGCTTAAAACCATCAGCCTCGGTACCACCCGGAATCGTAGACGCTGCACAAGCAGGTCGGTAGTGTAGCCTGGCAGCTGCTGGGTGCGAAAAGGCCTTGACTCTTGAACACATTTCCGTTTCACTCCGTTCCGGTGGGGTTTATCGCATGGGAAATTATGAAAATACCATGGCCTCCGGGACTCCGGGAGCAGTGGCCACGACCGTACTGCTCCGGGGCGATATGGTGCCCCGGTGGAGTTATGATAATTATGATAATTCCCTTCGCAACGGCCGATGATGGATAACTGGCCGGTGGACTGAGGTTAAATAACGGAGATTATTTGGAGTCCGGTTTTAATCAGCTGGCGGTGACAACGCTTTTTCAGTGAATGAAGCTGTCGCCGCAATCAAGTGGTCGTGCTAGCGATTTGTCCCGTTTCGATCGTGGGGAAACGAAAATTAAATCTGGGAAGACAAATTCGATTAAGCGGCTCATTTGTTTAGCAATGGTTAATCTCTTGGCCTCTCACCCTTCAAGTAGTATACAGTTTCGACTAACGAGCAAAATGCACTTTCTGTTGTCAGGAGAAATGACGATAGGACAGAGTAATTTGTATGCTACACGAATCAAGCTTCGACTATGTAAGCCTGTTATTTATGATGGACGAGGATTAAAACGAACATAGACAATCTCTACAAAGCAGGCACCACCTGTGCTATCGCATTTGGAAAAAAAGGATTCCTTCCAGATCTGCTCCAGCAGCAAAGCGTCTCCCGAAACATGATGTTAACGATGTAATTATTGCGCTTCAATGGCTCGAAGAAACGGGTATTTAGATTAAAATCACCTTCGCTTGATGGAGTGCATCGTGTGGAGGCAATTGTCCGTTCCGGTTGTGTGTCCGGACAGTGCGTGTGGCGAGCCTGTGGCGTAAACACGTTGCCTACACGCGGGGATAAAACAAGAAAGACCGCTTTCTGACTGGATGTGAAAAGGATGCGCCCTCCGTTGACGCACAATCTCTCGGTACGCTTTTTTTTTGTCTGTCTTGCGATGCCGCCTGTTGTTGGCCGTTTTGTTCACCAGCATGTTTTCCGTGTTATTGTTGTCTTGGGAAGTGGAAAGAGCCAGTGGCTTTCGCGAGGTTTACCGCACCAAGCAGGCGTCTTAATCATGATCCGTTTATGGATGAAAGTGAAAGACGAACGGCAAGACGACGCACTGCATTGCATTTCGTTCCGACTAGACTTTGTGGTGGTCTCAGCCACGCTGAAGGTTTGGTTGGCCCAACCCCTCCGTAGCGTGGTGTGCGAGTTGTTCCGAAAGGGGATTGCCGTTGGGTAGTTGCTTATTTTCCTGTTTCTTTTCATTATCCGCATATTGATGTTCATGGGCGGCGTGGCGGGCGATCTTTGCGTTACAATATCGCTTTGCATGTTTACGGTTGGTTTCTTGATCAAGAGTGGTACTGGTGGTGAGCAGCTGAATTTGAGGTTTCCTTTCTGTAACAGCATGGCATGGCAACGCAGACATCATGTCGCCTACTATGGTTCCGATGTACAGGTTTGAGATACATTTTTGATTAAAAAAACACTAATGACATCGATCTGATAAAGATGTTTTTAAAAGATAATTTAATTACTGATGCTTACCTTGATTAAAAATAGGGAATTTTTTAATGTTTATAAATCAAACAATTAACACATTTCAAAACTACTTTCTTGTCCAAATAGCGATGGTCTTCATTTATTCGTAAGAAACATCAATATTTTGTATATAAATAAATTACACTTCGAACCAATCAAGTGTAAAACAATTTACCAAAAGCGAAAATAGATTTTCAATCATTTTTAACTCATGAAAGTAAAGATATTGTCGGTTTAAAAATGTATCATCATTAATAACTTCATTTCATTTCACATTAGAAAATATCCATGTTTTTAAAATTCTTCAAAATTTTTCATTTTTTTTGTTAAATAACGATTTAGATTTCATACATAATTTTTGTAAGTTTTCGTAGTTTAATAAAGCAATATCTACCAAACAGTCAAACACAGCTGGCGGTAGTGTAACTGATGTTTTCCCAAAGCCAAAATTTGGTTTTGACTATAAAAAAAATTACCAAAACCATTCAAAATTGTCGACGTAAATCGATAAACATTTTAATACATTCCTATTTTCTACTTTTCACAGTTTTGTATTTAATTAGATTACCATAGATGGATCCACTGATCAAGTGGCCTTAGGTGTATACTTTTGTAATTTAATTTAAAAAGAAACATTATTGTTTTACACCGATAAGTGCTCATACAGTTTATATCTTACCGATATTGAACGGTATGGATTCAACACTGACTCTTTTTATTTTTATTACAAGTACAAGTTCAAAGAAATTGATTGATAATAAAATTATCAACGATTTGTGAATCCTACATGACTACATGAATGTGTTGTAACAGGATATGAGCGAATTTACAGTCATACTAATGAGTACTATTTTTTTCACCCTACCTTTGTCTCAAACGCCGGATTAATACAAAGGAAGGAAACGTTGAAGACAAAAAACAGAATTGCAGTACTTTCCCTTATTAGCAAGCACGTTATGCCAACTATACCACGACCAGCTGCATCCACTTCCCAACACCGAGACCGGCACCACCGGCATTGTATCGCCGGACACGGAGTTCTCATTTGATGGGGTGGTGCATTTTCCTCCCCGCTGTGATTGAACGACGTTTACCTTCATCGTATAGGGTTGTGTTTTTGTTATTACCTCAATCCCTCCAGCTGGGTTGATTTAAATTGAATGTATTTGAACTCTCTCTGTCCCTAAGAAGTTATGATTGACAGCATGTTAGCGCGACCTGAAGTGAGAGATGGTGAGAGCAGCACGAAAGAATCGTAAACGTAAAACCGAATCGCCGGAAAGAAAACAGGGAAGTGCATTCAATCCTCGTCAAATCGAATCAACACTGAAATGAAAAGGGCGTATCAAAACTGCATCACTTTTAAAGTGCTAGCTGTAGCGAACGGCTCAATCAACGGGTCTCATTTGTGAATGGTCCATAAACGAGACAGTATCATGTGCGCTTCGGTGATTGTTGCCTCCAGGAAGTCTCATTTACATCGTCGATCGCTTAATTTTATTCCGTATGTGGACTTTAACCATCAACCATCAAGCATCGTCGGAACTTTTGTCAAGCATCTTTGTACATGTTATATATTTTGACACAAATGAACCCTGTTGGATTCTATTAAGGTATATGCGTAGGTACAATTAATAATCTTGCGAAAATGGCCATGATAAAATCTTAATATCAATCAAATAATTACATCTTCAAGTATTATCCATCAGACATTGATCGGAATACAAAATAAAATAACTGAAGGTAATATTGTTGGCAAACAAATATATTACTGAATTATACACATTAAAATATTTTCAAGTTTTTCTTGTATTTGAAGGCTGAATAATTGATTGGGAGTTTGTAAAACAGTCAATGTCAAAACCCCATCAGCCACAAATATACTACAATTATTTTCTTTACTGCATCGTCATTCACCCTCATCCGTTGTCGCGTTGAGGCTGCCAATTTTTTTAACTAAATTGTTTTCCATGTTTGCTCAAACGTACACCTGTCCAAAGGCGGCAAATAAACTGTCAATGCTATTATAAGAGTCACCTTAACCTCTATTATGTAATGCAAAAAACTGAGCAAAAAAATAAACACTTCCCCAAAATCAGTTTCTGCATAGCAGAGCCCGTAGTAGCTGCAGGTCAGCGCGCGCGTGTCGCTCGCGTTGTATCACCGGAGGGGAGGGTTGTCCATAAACTTTGCAATGATTTATGAAGGCCGTGTACGTTGATCGTCTAGCGTTTGCTGAATTTCGCTCTAACCGCAAACCAGACAAAAGTAAACACGATCGGCGCCAGTGGTATGTGGAGCGACGGAGCGGGGTATCACAGCATAACAAAAAAAAAAAAAAATCAAATCACAAGCAACGGATAGATAGAGGACAAGGGATAGAGACATAGTTATAAACGATGCTAGATTGTCGCTAGTGGTGTGCACCCGAAGAGCACGTACGTGTGCCCGGCGGTGATAGTGAAACTGGTCACAATGATCTATTGCAAGGTACAGTATATAGTATAACATAGCATGGGTAGCAGAAAGTGGTCCGGTTGTACCATTAGGTACTTGTCGATCTGGTTTTAGATTGACTTCGACTCCAATACAACGCTAGTATCGCAGCAAGAGCTTTTAGGGTGGGAAGGTCTAGCAATTGTTTCAACTATGCAGAGCTCTAGCATGAAATCGCGACAGCATCGAAGTTTGTCTGTCATAAGGGTAACTATTCTCGAGTGACATTGTAAGAACGTTGCGTTCGTACAACGATGCTCTCAATTATAACACATGTGAGCAACTAAGACGCTGAGATGCTGCGGAGAAACGGAGGCTAGGTTAGATGCTGTTTAATGTTATTCCTCTTTTAAATATCCACAGACCTCATTGTCTCTACAATTTTCTTATTACTTTCTAAAAAACTGAATCCACTCGACTACGTGTTGTGTAGCCGTGTGAGCGTCATTGTGCATTAGCGTATGCATGTATACGTTACAAAAGTGACAAACGCGTTCAGCTGCACCGTGATGGTGAAAGAAAGACAATTGATTAATGGTCATTGGGAAACGAGATAATCGTTCCCGCCCAGCCTTGTACCGGTTGACACGGTCAGCGCCACAGGGCAAACTCGAACGAGGAAAGTGTGTTCGCATAGACGCCGGTTCGCCGAGTTCTGTCCTGGCCCTACAGTCACAAACACTGGTGGTTTCGATGCGGTTCGTCGCCACCCAAAAGGCATTTAAATCACTTGCTCAGGTGTTGTGGCAGCCGACGTGGACGTTGCCGCAAAGGGCCGTAAACGGATGGCGTGTGTCTGCGCCATGTGCCGTCCGAACGAAAGGGAAGTTATTTCCGCTCCGAATGGTGTCAAAAGATCAAAGATTTTCTTTCGATCGCCACTTCGATTCGAGATAATTTATTTCACCGTCGCTAAAGGAAAGAATAACCACTGCTTTACACGATGTCGTTTTTCTCCATTCACCTTTTACTCACACACATACACGCTGCACACGTAGCCTAAAGACAGTTAGGGGCCTTTTTCCCGACCATCTCTTAAAACCATTTTACCAGCTACAGGTTGGGTGCACTTTGGAGCGTGCGATCCTAATCAGGCGCGTAAGTGGGCGCACCGTTTATTATTACAGTTATTATGAGACATTACCATCGTCACCACGTGCCAAATGGGCGGCCATTTCGATGAGAACGTGGTGGAAGAGAAATGCACATTTTAACCTCCCTTCATCGATTCGCCCCACGCGTTGGGTGTGGGTCGCTCAGTGAAAAGTGAAATGCTTTTCTAATGGTAGGGTGTTGTTTTGACGTAGAGGATGTGAGTCTGCAAACGTCCAATACAGATCGAAACTATGAAGATTATTACTCTGCAGTGGGTTAAATAAATGAGTTTGCAAGATTGGATCGAGGTTTTAGATAACAAGAAGTGTAGGGTTCTTTTATTTGATCCTATTTAAATAATGTTATAACTTGAACGTCATTGATTCGGTCGGTTATTAAGTTACTGTAGCTTTAAAAAAAACATATATAATAATATATATAATATATAAGAATATATATAATCATAAAAAAAAACAAAAGAATCAGATATATTTGATGCATTTAAAAATTTTTAGTTTTAGAGAGTAAATTCTTATTTTTTAGTTTAATTTTTTCTTTTCATTTCTCATTTATTGGTTTCAATCTCGTTTCAGTTAAAAAAAACTATTACAAGCGTATCACAATTAACCAAAAATTGGCATACATTGTTTCATAATCTTCAATTTGGTTTATAATTGCGTTTTTGGGGCGGCCCGGTGGTGTAGTGGTAGCGGCGCCGGTCTTCACACGACAGGACCGGTACCATGATCCCATTCGGACCGTCTCCCCCT
>JXWZ01000318.1:0-11211 GCA_000956215.1 Anopheles farauti No. 4
TAGCGGCGCCGGTCTTTCACACGACAGGACCGGTACCATGATCCCATTCGGACCGTCTCCCCCTAGCGAGGAGTGACTAACCAGCTATGGTGGTAAAACCAGTCTAGAAAGCCGGTTAAACGGCAGGCATGACTTCGGTCGTTACGCCAAATAGAAGAAGAAGAAGAAGAAAATTGTATTTTTCTCACCATCACTGCAAAAGCAAAGAAAACAGAGTAACTCATCCAAGCAACCTGTGACTGTTATGAAACAAAAACTCTATCGGTTCGGCGTATGTGTTGTGCAAGTATGGAAAACAAGTCACAAAATTTCATAATGTATGGTTGGTTATGATAAGAAGAAAACATTGCTCTATCCAACTTTATAAACCCACTAGTTCCTTATCTGATACAATTTGTTCCGCACTTTGGAGTATTTCGGAAAAATATGCGTAAAATATGAGCCATGTTGCAATTCGAACAGTTCTCGTTTCCCATTTTGCTATGACGGAAAAACTGCACTGCAAGCACCTTTAGATAGTTTCGATAAAGAAATGTTGCCGATTTGAGAAAAAAATTCCCCTCTTTCATACGACAAACAAACGATATGCTTCTGAGTTGTTTCTCTGTTTAGCTGTCGCACGGGTTTACTCGATTGGCTAACCGCAGGAACTGAGTGTGGCTGATGTGTGCTTAAGTGCCAACTTTTACTACCATTTCTGTTAGATTTATTTGCTTTTCTTTTCATGCCAATCGTAGCTGCTTTTGCTGTAAGAACCTTAGCACAAAACGTGTAATATACGATAAAATGAATCTTGTTTCACGCCCCATTTCAATACAGTCAAACACCAAATGTATGAAACGGGATTTCGACACGATCCACGACCATTACTGCAATAAACTCATTACCTATGTCGTAATATAGATTCAATGGAAAAAGTGTCAGTTTTCCTATTAGAATGCTTTTTTGGAAGAGGAGATGTAAAATAACAAAAACAAAACCTTGAAGAGGGCAGTAATAGACTTTAGCTCGCAGTGTGATTCCTTGCGAAAGAATGAAAGGTGCATACTTTGTTAATACACAAATGATTCACTAGCATACTAACTTGAGTAAAACAATAAAGTACTGCAATAATTGAAATAAATAAGGTTTATTAAATTAATTATATAAATACATTTACATTTTTAAAATATTCATTGTTACCAACAACATAATCAAAACATACTAAAACAAAAACAGATGCTACATTTTTATGTCACTTTACCGATTATAAATTTATAAAAAGATTTGATGATAATTTTGTTATTTAATGATTTATCATTACTTGATAATATCTGTTTTATATTCCAACATGTAAAGGACCGTCTTTTGTAGCGGGCGAATTATATATCTTAAGATTTATGTATTATTTTCCGTTGTGCCAAAATTTTAATTCCTATTGGACTTAATTTGAAATATGATTTCAATTTAGTCATAAACAACACCATACAATTACAGAAGGGTCACGATTATGGATGATAAACATTCTCGTATTTTTTCACAGAAAATGAAAAGAAATAATTTCTTTTTACTGCAAATAATAGTTGTCACCTTGGACACACACACCTTCAGAGCAGTTTTTTTTCGGTTTGAGATAGGTTTCAATGCCTTCGTACTACAGAGATTCTTTGTGAGTTGTAAGTTGACCGCCGCTTCCTCTTACCCGGATGGAACCCCTGCCCGGATATTTTCAATCCTTCAACCTTTTTGGCACGCACAATAGGACACAAACAACCTGTTTCTAAATATGCTGCGCAACAATATGCTCTTCTTGTTTTCCTTTCATACTGTCCCAACACTATTGTGATGTTCGGCTCACTTTCTCCAGTTTCCGTGGCTGCGTTCTATCACTTTTACTGATTCCATCGGATCTCCTATGTTTCCACCCAACAGGTTTGGTAGTCAATGGTTTCATAAATGTTGTCATCACGACCATTGAGCGACGGTTTGGGCTACGTTCAACACAGACCGGCCTGGTGGCCAGTGGCTACGATATTGCGTCCTTCTTGTGCCTGGTCCCGGTGTCATACTTCGGTGGCCGTCTCGGTGCTTCTAAACCACGCTGGATCGGTTGGGGTGTGGTGGTGATGGGTCTTGGTGCCTTTGTCTTCGCTCTACCACACTTCCTCGTCGGGCAGTATCGGGCGACTAACTCGGATCAAAATGTGTGCTTGTCCACGATGCTGACCAATAGTACTGGTTCGGTGGAGGCGCTAACCGAGGTAAGTAGGTCGTTTAGAAAAGAATTGTTACCATAATGCTAAAAAATGACAAAAAATGTTAAAAAAATAGAAGAAAACGCGGTTGTAGTAGATTTTTACGTACATTTTTTTTATAGCATTTTTCTCAGTTGGAACCAAATACAACTCTTATTATTGAACAGTGTTATTTTGATTGAGTTTCCCTGAAATTGCTCATTGCATACAGGTAAAATATTGGTGAAAAAATAAATCCTCAATTCAAGTTACTTCTAGTATTTTATGAAAATATTAGATTAAAAACAGAAAATGTATGAAATATTACATTTTAGATATATCTTACTATTTATAAAATGTATTTAATGTATTCAGTTGTTGTATTAAGAGCTAAATCTACAATATATTTTCTTGGTGGCTATTTTTATCAGTTCATTTATTTGCACCAGAAAAATTGGCTATCAATGCTCGATTATCTTCACATTGATGTTTCAAAAACTTACTTTTCTCGAAACGATGTCATTATATTACATGTACGGATTGCTTGTACCCGGAAGGCAACAGGTAATTAAATGGAAACTAAACTTTGCTTCGACATGTATCCCTATAGGGTATATTTGGATAACTTTACTCACTGTTTCCATTTATCATTCAGTTTCCGTTTGTCTAATACTTCGAAAGCTCGTTTCATGTCGTTATGACTCCGTTTTTATCTACCAACGATGTAATTGTTCTTTTTCTTTTTGGTATTCTATTTTTAATCTCTTCTTCGTGCTGCAGCTCACAGGATGCAATCACGGTTCGCTATCACCACTGGCAAACGGTGGGCATAAAGCACCGGACAGTGAAAACTTGTCCTGGAATGTGTGGTTCTTCTTCACTGCCCAGCTGTTGCTCGGTGCCGGTGCCTCGCCGTTGTACACCCTCGGGGTTACCTACATCGATGAGAACGTCTCGAAGAAAATGTCTTCCGTATATTTAGGTGAGTGACAAGGGCGTTAGAGAATATTTTTTATCAATACTTATACTAATTATAATGCACAAATTTTAAATTCACACAATTTAAAACAGTCCTAGCAATTTCACATTGCAAATCCAATCCTAACTTATAATTTACAGCGCAATGCTCTAACCAAAGCTGCGCCATCTCATTTTGCGTGCTGTTTTAAAATATACTAAACCATGCATCGGCGTATCTTCTCCCGTCTCCGTCACAAAATGCCGTTGGCCTACTTTGGTTACCCACCGTCGGTGTTGGAGACGTAGTAAGTTATTCGCAAATGAACACCATAAATTACTTACCGTATAATCTTTGCGACATACTCCTACGGTTGGCCCAGCGTAACCAAGTTATCAGGTGGAGGGTGTCGTGCAGGATCAAAATATGTTGCAACCACTTCTGTCAAAATAAATCATCTTATTGTGCAATTAAGCGGGATGTCAGAGGGTAAAGAGAAAGAAAGAAATGGGTGTCTCCGGAGGAAACAAATAAAATCATGCCTCTTTTCCATCCCATTCAGCTGAATGCAGGAAATTTCCGTTTCCGATTTCTGTTGGTTATGAAGTCAGAGGGAAGTACATGGATAGTTGTCCTCAGAACAGAAGAATCAACCCTCCCGTAGTGTCCCCTCCTAGGCAGTTGTTGTAACTCTTAGAGCCTACTGAGATAGTAGATGTTTATGAAGATGAAACAGAAAGGGAGAGTAGTGCGGAAAACGATAAAAGTGTGTGTAACTTCATCAAAATTTTATTAGATTATTTTTTCCATTGTTGAGAATGTGTGGCGATTTTGACTTATAAAGCGAGTAGTAGAAAAATAGATTTAAAATGAAAAGGAAAACCAGAAGAAATGTGAAAGTTTATAATGGATGGATAAGTTACCATTCATCTTATTTTTATTGATTATTGATCAAAATGTTGACTGACACTGTTCGTCTTGTATGTATATAAATACCATAATGTTAATTGTTTATTTCATAACTACTAACTTTATGATGTTAGTGTTAGGTGTGGTCTTTGATTTTTATGATGTTTCTTAAGCTAGACAAGGCCGTATTGCAGCCGAAAGGATTTTTGTGTTCAACATTAACATGTACTCGGCTTTTACGCTTTATGAACGTTGAATTACAGACTATAGCAGTCTTAGCAGTATACGGTGAATATTTAATCTTTATCTTTAATCTTGATAAATGTTTTAGTCGGTTTGGATTCATCCCGAGCAAATACAAAATAAAATGTAAGGCAAAATGGGTCGAACAAACCTAATACTATCCCAAACTTATAGGTAATGGGAAGCATCCTAAGAATGATTACAAACTACAGATTTCTTCCTTACTGCAATCAGTAGTCTGAGAGAAATCTGATACAATCTTAGTACAAATAGTGTCCTTTTTGACGCAGCTGCGGATAGTTGCACCAGCTCTTGTCAAGCGGAAAATTACCATTCAATGTTTCTGCTCTTCTATAGCTTATGGCTTCAATGAACTGTGTCAATCGAGTAGAGTTGAATAATAAACGAGTACGCGGCGTGTGCGTAAGTGAGGGATACTATTTCAATTGAATGCTTGCATTGATACAATTTGAAGAACGATTGAACGGGGCATCATAACGGTCAGGATTGAGTTGTGATTTTTATGTCTGAACCCAACCGATACCATTACCAGCTTTCTGCACCGAGCTGCCACTCGGAACCGTTCGTTTTATTAGATTTGTGTTGCGTTTTCATCTACCACACGGTACTTTCTAGTGGGCGTAAATCTATTTAGTGACAAAGTGCCACACAAAACGGGAGAACACATAACGAAAAATGTGGTGTACGGCAATGAAGTTGATTGATTTTTGATTGAAGTTTTGAAGCTTCGGCATGGAGAACAATGTAGATGTTGAGCGAAAAATCTGCACTCGGGTAAGTAAAATCGGTACTATTAGGTGAAACGTTTAAAAATCATTCAAGTTCATCGCGAGTTGCTTTAGTCTCTTTGCCAAACAGTGCATGGTTGGTTTTTAAACCTTAAAACTACGTTGATCTCTTGTATTATAATATGGTAAATCTCTACTTCCAGGTATATATTACACGATGGCCGTTGTTGGGCCAGCTGCCGGTTACGTCATTGGCGGACAGCTGCTGCTTTTCTACACCGACATGTTCGTTGTCGACGCTTCCACGTAAGTATTGTTCTTTACTTTGTAAGGATCTTTACCTTTCTGTCCCCAAATTTCTTCTTTTTATCGGAAGACAAATATTAAGGGGATCGAAGGATTGTAGATACATTCAGTTTTAATCTACTAGGTCTTCACTCGGCTTTCGATCATTCTACAGCTGGAAGGGATTTTTCTCCATAAAAACAACACGAACATGTTTCATGAGTTTGTTACTATGGGAAGGTGTGGTGTGTTGCATCTGATATTAATAAATTCAAATTATGTAGAAATTTCGTACCAAGATCATAACGTTTATCGTCCCTTTTTCGGATCATAATCTCTGGATAAGAATATCTTGCACGTGGGTCTAGTAACGTGTCAAGGGATAAAACTATTGCATGAGCCGACTTTTTCCGTCGAATGTGCACTTCGACAGATTTATTGGAACTCATAACACCTTGGACATGGTAACATGTTGCAGTTGCGGTGTAGTCGAGCTCCTTGGCTCACACCTTTCACGACCAGCCATTGTCATCTAGAAAAAATGAAACATGGTCTACGTGCCTAGCCCGAGATATATCAACCCCAAACAAGAAATGCATATCAGCCATCCATTCGGCCGTGCTGTGACGATATTACGTCGGCAGCACATCATTGGATTCATTACGTGAGTCCGCTTCCACCATGGGGGAAATGGTTCATTTCCTTCAGAAATCATAATGACTGGCGGGATTCTGCTTTATGGTTCTTGTACACAAGCATGTTACGTAGTACGCAGAGCAAAATTTGGGTCACAACATATTGTTTTTGTTTTTATTAATTTTTTACAGAGTTTGAAGTTTATCAAGCTTTCTTGAGATTATGTTTTTTTTGCAAAAAAGTTATTCGCAACAAATATAACACTCGCAATGGAAACTGGCATTGTTAATACTTTGCTTTACTGCCAAAACGATTCTTACTTCATTTAATACAAAAACTCATCCTATTGCTTTGACTACAAGGAGATGTACGTTCTGCACAACATCACATAAATATGACACAATACCAAACGAGGAAGGATCGATCATGATACCCTCCTCCGTTTGCAGACTGTTTCATGACCTGTGCATTGGCGTTTTGCGCGTAAATTGTGTAAGGGTTGAAGTTGTTGCTATCGTTGTTATGAAAATATTTTAGCCTTCTGTCGTAACGTGTCGCAGGTGCCAGGCTCGGTATATACTAAGAAGCATTTCCATAATAAGCAATTCGTTTTTGCTGCGGGCGAGGTAATAAGCATTTCAGCATAGTCTATCGAAAAGCAAAGCATCAGTGAATAGAAAAATGCCACAAAGAATGTAAGGAAATTTTTTTTTCTGTTCGTATTCTTTTAGTTCTGAATATACGAATATCTTGAGTTCGTTAACTGAATGAAATTTGGTTCAAAATTGAATGAAGCGTAATTTCAAAACATAGAGTTTTAAACTTTTTTTTAGAGCTTTTCCGCAATGTGAGGTTTTGTGTTTTGTTATTTAACATGCAAATTGTTTAAACAACAGCTTTTTTTTAGTTTAGAGTACCAAAAAGAAAAATGTAGCTCTCATAGTAACACTTTATTAAATATGAAACAGATACTCATTAATATAAACCGTAAATAAGGTTAAAATAATCTTAGTAATATCGATATTATAAAATTACTACGGATATTAACGAGTTTTGTTTAACTAACCAAAAATTTTATGTTTTTTAAATTTATGTTTCATCATTTATTTTGGCATTTTTGAAACTTTTTCTAGAAAGTATCCGTTAATGTTTTAACATTCATCAAAACACAATCTTTTTTATATTAGTATATTCATTTATTGCACCAGTGAGCTGCTGCGAGGAGCTATTGAAATCGATTCTTAAATTGTGACACAATTGCAACACCATTTGTTGTAAATTGATTTTAATGACTTCTCGTTTAGAAGATGGATTGCATACAATCTATCGGGCACGATGATTGATGATCACCTGTGCTGTTAATCAAATAATGTGTGCGCGAGAAAAAAACATATGAAACCATGCCAAGAGGAAAACCACCTGGTACCACGAGGTACTCTACGCACAAATGATGTTGACGATTCGCTGCATTTTAAATCGCTCGTACTTCATTTCAGCCACCATACAAAAGATCGATAAATGGACAAAGGGCAAAACGCGATGCATCCACAAAATCCCATTTGTAATCCATGGGAAAAGTTGATTTTAATGAATGAAAATGTCGCCTACCAGCCCGACGTTGGTGGATGGTTTTGTTTCGCGCGTGAATACACATTTTCCGCTGCGTGATACGTGTGCTCGGGTGATCCCAGCTGGTTGGCCACGGATTTCTATAGGGCATTCGGAGAGGTGTGCGCGTTTGCCCTCGTGCAGTCACGGATGTACATTTATCATTTTTTAATTGTCTTTTCTTCTGCGAGTTCCACATATTCCACACATGTGCGAGGGATAGCACAGAAAAACAATCCCAAATATTTTTTTTGTGGCCCTTGTTCCCTGCAACCAACTGATGCGTACTAAAACTAAGCTTATAAACGAACGCCAAACTCCGACGGTCTGGAACGGCAGCAAGTGGACGGTGTCAATATTGCCATTTATATCGTGCACTCACTATTGTCCACCGCGTTGTATCCTTGTTTTGTCCTTGTTAGGTTCTTTCGGTTCAGAACAATTGCAACGGTAACTATGATGATTGTAACCAGAGCAACATACGACGAAAAAAGAAAGATGACTGCTAGATCGAGAATGTTCAACAATACGAATGCAAGCCAGTCGTGGTAAATGGTGCACGTTACCACAAGGGACTTCCGCCATTAAAAGGGGTTTTTTATCATGGTCCAATATTCGCAAAGGTTCGTTTGTTAAGGAAGTGACAAAAAACTACCTGCGATTTTTAAGGATTCGTTGCAGGATCACGTGGAACACTATATTATTCTATTTATTAACCTCACACTTTTCATTTGGTTGGATTTTTTTCTGTTGTTTTGTTCTTGCTTTCGGTGCTAGGCTTGGACTTACACCACACAGCAAGGTATGGGTTGGAGCCTGGTGGATTGGGTTCGTTTTCATGGCAGCATTCTGCCTGCTGCTAGCCATCCCTATCCTGGCATATCCACCAGCCCTGCCCGGTTCGGAAAAGCTGCAGAAGGTGTCAGAAGCACATCGGGGCAGGGACGACGACGGGGAACGCAACCAGGAGGCATTCACCAAGATCAAGCAAATTCCACGAGCGTTACTGGCGTTGCTACGCAATCCCACGTTTTTCTTCCTCAACCTGGCCGGAGCATCAGAGGGGCTTGTTATATCCGGGTTTGCAGTTTTTCTGCCGAAGTTGATCGAGAACCAGTTCAGTGTGACGGCGGTTTGGTCGGCACTGTTGATGGGTAAGTGAAGGTATTTTGGTGTCGATGCTGTGCGTTTTGTATGGATTCATTATACAATGTGATACTGTGAAGCTATTTTGATTATAATTAATTTTCTGAAAAAATGTTTTATATTTGTTTTCATTTGAAAAGCATACTATTTTACTATTAGCATTAACTATGATCGTTGTGTATAACATTTTTTTTTACCATTTCCACATGCTGTTGGTTTGATAGTTTTGTAATATTGTTTTGTGTTGATTTAAGTGCACTTCTGGTAATCAATTACTTTAGTATTACGATGCATTAAAGTCTTTCACGTTCCACACACAGAATTCAACTGAACAAAACTTTAATATTTTCGGATTGATGGTATAAAGTAATAATCCTTAGTATGTGAATTTATTTCATAAAAATATTTTTTTTTAATATCATTTTAAAAAGAGGAAATTACAATTCAATAATTAATAAATAATTGAAATTAGTCAACGTTCTATCATTTTTTATTAAATATATTCTCGTCAGGCATTATCACTGTACCTGCCGGAGGCGGAGGAACATTCTTAGGTGGATATCTCGTGAAAAAATTGCACCTCTCTTGTTCGGGCATTATCAAATTCTGCCTGTTTGCGACGATCTTTGCCGCCCTGTTTACGGTGTGTTTCTTCTTGTCCTGCCCGAATCTAACTTTTGCCGGAGTAACAGCACCCTATTTCCCACATGAAAACCTCGACAGTCCATACGCACACTCGACAGAACCTCGCGATATGTACTATCTGCCCAAAAATCTCGACAATGCCTGCAATGATCGATGTGCCTGCAGCCGACGGAACTACGAACCGATCTGTGGAGCCGACGGGATCATGTACTACTCACCCTGCCATGCTGGGTGCAGTGAGGAAATTAATTTGGAGAACGCAAAGGTTTATCGAGACTGTACTTGCATCAATGCAACATTTCACGGCGACTCGGGCCCACTGTATGGTGGAGCAAGCTATGATGCGGTCAACACCATGTGTCAGTCACAGTGTGGTCATTTATGGATATTTGTGGTACTCTGCTTCCTGGTCATGTTTTTCACCTTTCTAGCGACAATGCCAGCGCTATCGGCAACGCTTCGATGCGTACATGACGATCAACGTTCGTTTGCGCTAGGCATTCAGTGGATTAAGGTTCGGGTACTGGGCACCATCCCAGCACCTATGATCTTCGGACGGCTTATCGATGAGACATGCATCTTGTGGCAGGAATCAAGCTGTGACGATCACGGAGCCTGTTTGGTTTACGATAACGCTTTCATGAGCAAGTAAGCACATCAATATTCTTTAATAGCTGTTATCAGTTTTAGTGTTTGTAAGATTATTCAACATTTATTGTCTTTGTGATCATAACAGGTACATGCTGCTGCTCGCCCTCATCGGCAAGGCGTGCTCCATACTGTTCTTCTTTGGAGCATGGTTCTACTATATTCCCCCAAAAACGATCACGAACGGCGATACACACCAAAAGAGCGACCCTTCGGACCAAAAAATAACCTCAAATGGCCATGTAAACCTCGTCAACTTGGATAAGTATTAATCACGTGATTTCATGATCTATCACTCTGTCGTTGCTCAACACTCGTCAAACGCAAGCGTAGTATCCATTGCTTACGTCATACGTACCCTTAAGTGTCATAGTAAACGCATTTTTATACGTTACATTCCTCCGTACATCGATACTAGGTAAAAATTTACTATTAAAATATGTATTGTAAAATTGAAAATAGTATTAGGCATAAACTACGTATAAAGTTCCAATATTTAGTGAAAGTAGGATTTCGTACACAGACCAAACTTCTATAGTGTTAATATTTTCTTTCCTGGTGTAGATTATTTTTTGTTGGCTTTTCTATTGTGTTCAACTTAGCATAAGATTAATTACCTGTGGCCAAACCACTCTCAGGGTTGACTGACTGGAATTTGTATTGAAATGTGTTATGTTCATTTTTAAGTTATTTTTATATAGTATCTAGACTTACACTGATAATAACAATTTTCGTACTATAGGATATGTGTGTACTGCCAATCAAAAATGTAGAATCTATAATGTGTAAGATACATTTGAATAAAATGTAACCTTGAGTCAATAGCTTCTTGTGGATTCATTCTTTTTTTATATAAAACGAAAAACATTGTGTAAGGATTAAATCATCACAGTGGTAAGATATATGTTACTCATTTTTCATTTCACTTTGTTACAAATGAATTACTATGAACTGTAAACCAATAATAGTTACGAATAAATACAATTACTAAGTGTTGTGGTGTGAACGTGTGGAAGCGAGGCTTAAGCAGAGTACGCAGCCATTCGATTACCGCTCTCAGGGACAAGCGTTGACACCGGTTGATGTGAAGAGACTTGGTCTCTTGCTCGCTGATAAGGACTCCGACAGGTCGTGTACGGAGTGAGCTCCCGTTAGTGTTCCGTAACTTGTA
>JXWZ01000320.1:0-40595 GCA_000956215.1 Anopheles farauti No. 4
CTAGCTAGGAGTGACTAACCAGCTATGGTGGTAAAAATTAGTCTAGAAAGCCGGTTAAACGGCAGGCATGACTTCGGTCGTTACGCCAAATAGAAGAAGAAGAAGAAGCTAGCACTATCCAGCATTTTTATTATGTACCGAATGCAATATGTTCAGCAATATGTAAAATCTACCTGATGTGGTTCGAAACTATTCCACATAAAGGTAAGATCCATAGGATCCAATCTATTCCAAACTATTCCAAACTATTCCAAACTATTCCAAACTATTCCAAACTATTTCATAACTATTCCAAACTATTTCAAAGCTCAATATAAAGTTAATCTTCGTAGTTTTCAAGATAAATTCAACATAAAACAATAACCCTTAATTTATAATCCATCCGAACCACACAGTTTATCCTTATCGAGTGTAGCACAAACAAACAAAAACCAAGGTATACGTTACTGCTGAAACTAACACATCCTTCGCCTCGATTAACGATGATACAGAAAAAAAATCCTGTCTTCAGTTGCAAGCTCCTGGAACGAAAAACAATTTTGCTAGGACGAATAATGCGACACACGACATGAAGGAAAAAGCTGGGGAAAAAACTCGGAAGTTTGTGACTTCTCCACCGAGATGCTATTATCCTTCTCGATGATTAGATAAACTTCACTGTTAGGAAGTTCACTGACACGCAACCGGGTTATCAGATGACATATTGGCGGTATACATCGAACTGAATTTCGTAACAGTGCGTGTTGGACAAAACGGCACCAAAAGCGGTGCAGTTTGAATGAGTTCCATTTTGTTGCCGGTTGTATGTGCAAGATTTTTCACAGCTCACATTCCAATAAAATATTCATCCTGGTCCGGGAAACTTTCCGAAGCAAGCTCTAAAGTGCACGGTGCGCGAGGAGAGAAAAAAAATCATTCGTGAGGAGTAAACCAGAACGTGACGTAGCGCTTCGCCTGCGACCTTGCGCAGCAGTCTTCCTAACACTTGGAAATTGCTAAAAGCGAATGTTCCCATGTTGCGAGCAGCGGTAGCGGACGGCATCCGTCGCTTGCTACAGTGATTCATCACGTATCCCCTTGACGACGTTGATCGGTTCCAGCCATGCCATATGCCGAGTGAGGTAAAGTAATGTGCAAACATAATTGATTTATCAAATCAGGGTCGTGAGAAGTGAATTGCAACTAGCTTCATATGGCACCGCGCTTCTTTCGATGAATCCTTAGCATCGACACAAACGTCCACAGCCACCACCGGCAATCAAGGATGCCCTGGATGGCGGGAGTGGAACGTGGAACGGAGAAAAAGATTGAGTAATCCTAGTAACCCGAGCTAGAGCACGACGGGGTGCGAACCAGGAGAGTGTGCAACGGAGGAGCAACAACGTTGGATAGACGCTTGGATACCGGGATCAACTTTGTTTTTGCGCCCCATTCGGATCACTTCTTCCGGTCCAGTATATGTTCCACATCGTGTGTAACGGATCCCTGTGGAATTTAAGATCACAGATTGGCACTTAAATTGATTCAAGGCCAGCCGCACGCGGAATCGCCTTTGTCTTACGGGATTTACTCGCTAATACCCTACGCGGTCTGATAAGTGTCATTGACGATCATCTGAACCCGACCCGGGCACGGCATCTAGTTTTCTTTACCACCGTGTTTTACAAACCACTGTTAACACAAGACGGTACGCAAATGTTTATTCTCGTTTCGGTCAAATTAGAGTAAGTGAAAAAAAAATATCGGTAGATAACATCGATGGATTGAAAATAGTAGAGAACTGCCTGACGGGCACTAGATGCATGAGCGCATATTAATTAGCTAGGTATTGTTTGTTTGTTACAATTTTGACCAAACTGTCAAATAATCGATGCGGCTGCACATTTCACCCGCACCATGCCAAAGCTCCAAACAAATGCAACCGACTAAAAACGACGATGCGCAATTGATCGATTGGATGTACGAGTCGTTTATCGAATTCATTACAGACGCACCATCTGCCGCACTGGGTCAACCCAGCAGCTAGAGGACGTGTAAAGCGCTACATCTAACATGAAGCCGCTAATTGACGAACGAGTCACCGATCGATCTACCATCAGCAATCCATCATGCACCAATTTTTCGTCCGGTACCTACTGAGACCACATCTCCGCACTACCGGTAGCGGGCGGGGTATACTTTTAATATTTTCATCCACTTAAAATTAATATGTTGTTGATGGCACATGATGGAAACGGTCGCCCCTTAGCAGTGCGCTAAGCTCGTTCATTTGTGGACCGATGAGTGCGCACATAATAACGCTCGGCATGTAAATACTAACCTTCACCGTAAGCACCTTTACTTCGGGATCTAATGAAAATAGAGTTTTAACGTGCTTTAAATCCAACAATTCCAAGCTGTTCGATTGATATGGTGATACATAATCTTTACGCCTGCTACATCACGACGCACTCACATATGTCTTGCGCACCGGGATGTTATTGCTTTTCTTCCGCAACCGTTTTCCTTCGCTACAAGCAGTTCGAAACCTATGCTCAACGCGGCAAAACATAGACAAATTCTCACAGCACTACAAACCGTTCGCATTACAGATTAATTAAACATGTCACGCTGGGGCCGCCGCCTCGGATTAACAAAACACGCTACAAATCGTCTGATCAGTGCATACGGTGCCATTAATTTGCTTCCTCCACCGCTAGCCGTACCGCATGGGATTGAGTTTACTTTTTATTTTGCACGTGCTATTTTCGGCCTCAAATTGATTCACCTTATTCTGTAATTCACTTTGATTGGTTTAGCATGAAGCTTGGCTTTAAAACAAACATGCGTCCCATCGCACACGACGACACACAAAACGCTTTCTCGCCGATCACAACTGCCGTCCGCTAGTGCGGTCCGTATACAACGTTTTTTCACCTTTCGTATTGGACCGCGATCTATGCGCTGCTGGTAACAATGTAGGCCCGCAAACGAACTGAACTGTTTGAAAGCCAGTGACCAACTGCCAGCATCCGCATAACCAATTTATACCGACGATGAGCAACATACTGTCGGGCTGATGCGCATGCATAACGGCAAACATTTCTTGTGTCGTCCACAATTATGATGCTTTCTTTTAAGTAGTAAATAAAATATTTTTGTTTTTTACCGATGGTAGGGTTTTATAAAAGGAAGTATACTTATCTAAAGTAATTTGAATTAAAATAAAATAAGTGTTGTTTATGAAATATGTAAAAACAAAGTTTCATCGTTTCTATCTTGTGTTTAGTAATGATTTATTTTAGAAACTTCAAACAGTGTTCTATTTATTCTACATTGTAATTATAGTATTCTAGTTTTATTTATAATTTGCTATATTATGATATTGACCATTGATTCCATGATTTGACCATTATTGTCCGCCAATTGTTGAAGTAATAATAAATATAAACATTAAATTGGGAAAAAACTGAAGTAGTAGATAAATCATTGTAGTTTTGCCAATATAGAAATGATGTGTTTTCTATATTAAAGGCACTTTTTGATGTCCTTCTCTTTCCTAACGACGTAATTGCGTTAAAGCGTCCTGTGTTATCGATTTACTAGACTGGGTTACACAAACATAGCCGGCTACCTCGTTTTTGATACGACGATTCGGATTTAATATTTCATAACATTTATAACTGCAACTTTAACTGAAGATTACAGGTTGTAAAACATTAATCTGTATTTCTGTTACTCACAAATTTAACATACTTTTTACCATAACTAAAAAGCATGATAATTTTTCATCATCTTTTATCCATATCTATTTAATAAAATTGGTCGAATTTTCATGCTGTGCCAGCTAAGGTTTTTTGTACTATTTCACAAACTAACGGTCAAAAATGGAAATATTTGGCCGCCGCATTATGAGCCGCATATTGACGGAAAAGTGTTGGTTTCGATACCGACCAATAGCTGGCGCCATCGAACTATGTGCAGCTCATCCATGCATCCCGATCTAGACATTCCAATGCATCATGAATTTATAAATAACTATAAACTACTGTTTTTTGCTGTTTCCACAAAACAATTAAACTTTCTCAGTTGTCTATTTTTGCAATTAGAAATCTTTTGAAATTACATTACACAAACGAATAATATCCCTTTGATTAGTTCGTACTTTACTGTAGGATAATGATGGCAGCTTACACGTAGATGGTATAAAGAGAAAACTTGGTCTGCCACTGTAGCCATATTAAAAGCGTCTGACGTCTAGGGAAAGATTAGCGCCTATGGGAAACTTGACGTCTTGGTCCTGGCACAACATATGAGGCTTTTAGAAAAATGGCTTTATTCAAGCTGATATTGCTACTTGCATAGTTGGATTTAATTGTTATTATTTTTGTGCATCTTATTCCGTAAAAGTGTAATTTTATAGCACCATCTTATAGTTGCAGTTTTCCTATACAAAAATCTTTACACTATATATTCGAGAATAACGTAAATGAACCGTTCATTATTCCATGACGATGATGACTATGAGGGCGAACAAAAATACTTTAGGGCAACAGAAAAAAGACAATATATTTGCATGATTGATTGTCTATATTGCTCAGACATACAAAACCCATTCCTCGTTTGCATTCGATGTGAATAAAATATTGTTCATATAAATAAATATAACACATCGAAAACTCGAGTTACCCAAGACTTCAAAATTTCGTGTATTTTTTCTTAAGAAGTCGAAACAATTTCTGTGGAAGTCTCTACCTCGCTTGGACTCTTTATGGAGCAAACCACAAAGCAGTTGTTTGTTTACGTTCTTTACACCAGTGATAAGGATTATTAGATTACGATTTTCGTTTCGACTCTGCTGTGCCTGTTGCCACACGATACGATAAAAGCTTATTAGGTGTAGCAATGTTTACAAAATTATACAAGGACATATTTGTTACAGTTGGGACAACCGAGTTCGAGGAGTTGGTTCGCGTTGTAACATCTTCCGACGTTTTGAAGCAGTTGGCTGCTTTGGGTTGTGAATCGCTTACAATACAATTCGGAAGAGGTAGAGCGCCCGATGTAGAAAGTGTTCGGCAGCAAACGGAAATTAGATTGTCTGCCTACGGCCTTAAAAGCAGTATAGAAGATGATATACTGCGAGCGGATCTCGTTATCAGCCACGCAGGAGCCGGTAGCTGCATAGAGGTTCTGGAAGCCGGTAAACCGCTCGTGGTCGTAGTGAATGAAACATTAATGAACAATCATCAAACCGAATTGGCCGAACGCCTCAGCAAGGACAACAATCTTTTCTACTGCACACCGAAAACGCTACAACAAACTTTGGCGGATTCTAATTTTGCTCAACTAGAGAAGCTTCGACCCGGAGCATTGGACGGTTTCGTAGATCACTTGGATGCTTTTATGGGGTTCAAATAGTGCACGTGCACGAATTGCACTGTCGACTGAGATGATAAAATGAACAATTTGATGTGAAGGGAAGGGTTACATTTTATTTAATGTTATATTAGTCATAATTTTTGACTTTTGTGATTTACACTTTAAATTCATTCTGAAATTAAAACGAACAAATTTAAACCAATGTTGTCTTAATGTAATCCATACTCTTAGAAAGAAACTTTATAATTTTATGGAAGTAAAACTAAAACTTAATAATATCCTGTTTTCAAACCAAATGTAAACATTCCCTCAAAAACCCCGCTAGGGTGTTTGGTTACGCAAATGTCGTTTTAGCATTTGACATTTGCGTGTGACAAACGGTTGTGAAGTTTTGGGTGGGAAAAAGGAAAAGAGAGAAAAACAGGCATGTATCGGAAATTCTTGTTCTTTTAAGGTCTAGTCGTTTATTTTTCGTCTGTACAAGTTAGGTAATTGTAGCGTTTTGTTTTGCTTAATTTTTTCACCTCCGTTGGCAGAAGTGTGAATCTATTCTGAGCACCTCGTCTCCCGGTATTCGTCGCAACAGTTCCGCGTGTTTCTTTAAAAAAGATAGCAAAGATGAGCGATATCGCAAAACACCTCTGCGGGACGGAAAATTGCACGAAGTCGGCCACCCTGCAATGTCCGGTTTGTTTGAAGATGGGTATCCAGGGATCGTATTTTTGCAGTCAGGATTGCTTCAAGGGTTCGTGGAAGGAACACAAAGTTATCCATCTACTGGCAAGTAAGTGATTAGTTTTACAAGATCTAAAAACAAGCCGATAATTCCATTATCTATCTAAAATATCGCGTTTCACAGAGGGTAAAGAATCGAATGCATACAATCCATGGCCTTATTACACGTTCACCGGCAAGCTGAGACCGTTCGAACAAACGCCGAGGCGTGAGGTGCCGGCGTCAATTCCGCGGCCAGACTATGCTGACCACAAGGAAGGTCGGTCCAAGTCGGAGGAAGCACTGCGAGGGAATAACACAATCAAGATTTTGGACGACGAGGAAATCGAGGGTATGCGTGTTGCGTGCCGGCTAGGCCGGGAGGTTTTAGACGAAGCAGCGCGAGTGTGCGATGTCGGTGTAACGACGGATGAAATCGATCGCATCGTTCACGAGGCATGCATCGAACGGGAGTGTTATCCGAGTCCAATGAATTATTACAACTTCCCGAAGTCATGCTGCACCTCGGTGAACGAGGTAATTTGCCACGGAATTCCGGATCTACGCCCGCTGGAAGATGGTGACCTGTGCAATGTCGATGTTACGGTGTATCATCGCGAATTTCATGGTGATTTGAACGAAACGTTCTTCGTTGGAAATGTGAAGGAGCAGCACAAAAAGTTGGTACAGATTACTCATGAGTCGTTGATGAAAGCAATCGCCATCGTGAAGTAAGTATGATAATGGAGTTCTTGCTTTAAATAATTTGCTGATACGTTCGGTTCGTGTTTGTTTCTTTTTCAACAGACCCGGTGAACGTTATCGTGAAATCGGTAATGTTATACAGAAACATGTCCACGCGCATGGGTATAGTGTTGTCAAGAGCTACTGTGGCCACGGAATCCACAGGCTGTTTCATACTGCCCCGAATGTACCTCATTATGCCAGTACGTATCATATATCTTTTTACCATAAAGCTAGGCGCTTAAACTATATCATGATTACAGAAAACTCTGCGGTTGGTGTTATGAAGCCTGGTCATTGCTTCACGATTGAGCCGATGATATCGGAGGGTACATGGAGAGATGTCTCATGGCCAGATGATTGGACTGCCGTCACCGCTGACGGTATGTTTTCGGCTCAGTTTGAGCACACACTGCTCGTCACCGAGTCCGGTTGCGACATTTTAACGAAGCGAAGGAATGAAACCGGAAATCCACATTTCATGGACCACATGTGAAGCTCGACCGGGAAGAAAATTAACCCCGGAGGCCTGGAAACATTAAACTAAACGGTCTTTTTTGTTCTGCGGTTGATGATAATGCTCATCTCATGATACTTTCAGAATAAATTCAAACCCTTCTTCAGTTTTACCACCCATTTATTCACAGTTGCTCCAACACTTTCTTGTAATCTGCAATCTTCTTCACTTTAGACAGCTCCTGCTTGGCTGGTTTCTCCTCCTCCATCATTGTATCTACTTTAATACGTTTTCCATCATCCACTTCGGCCAGGCTGGGTTGGGTTTCTATTTTTCGCTTCTGTGGTTGCACGAAACTACCCTGACCGGCCGCTCGCAGCGAATCTTCGATGGTGTACGGTTCGATCTCGAGCGCCTTCAGACGTCGTTTGTGTACCTTTGTGCGGAAATGGGCCTGGAGCGCCTGGTCATTAATATAATAGGTAGCGCAGTGAATGCAGTAGAACTGTGCGAATCCAGGTTTGTCTAGATCAATCTCTTGTTTCAACAGCTTCTCCGGATCTTTCTTCAAATCAGCATCGATTTCGTCCAAATCCTTTTTGCGATTCCTCAAACGCCACCGGCGACGAAGATGTGTGTCGCCACTGTGCATTTTCTTGCGTGCGTACGGCATTTTTCTATGAGTATAAAATCACAGTAAGAAATATAAACTTAACAATTATGAACCGCACTTATTGAGGCTTTCGGCTGGGTACAAAAACAAACCGGATCGTATTTTTATGTTGATGTTCGGCCGCGTGGTGCTTGTCATCAACGAATAATAGCTATCAGATCAAGTCAATGTAATGACATGTATAAAAATAGATATTTATAGCAAAGTAATAAAATAAAATTACATTTTTTTAGAATTTATTCTACGGTTTATTAACCAGTTTTTATTACAAGTGTTTTTATTGTTTAAAAGCAACATGATGTGTTCATCTTGGTCATTGACACGATTTGACAGGTGCTACACATTTGAAAAAGTCGCTGCATTCATAAATCGTTCAATTCGCCGAAATTACGCCATCAATTAGCATAAGATAAATGAAATTATTGTGACTCATCATGCAATGTCGAAACGGAAGTCTTGTCAATACTGCAAAAATATGTATGTTCCCGAAATGAACTTATATTTCAAAAAGCGTTACTTTCAATGTCACAAATTTTCCCTAAACTGAACGGTTTCAATTGACTAGCCCATAGTGTATGGCCAAAAAAAGGTCTCTCTCGTCGTTTCAAGTTTTCTCGATTATTTTTCTCACTTCCTCAACGACCAATGGTTTAAAACATTTCTTTAATGCATCTCGTTTTGGCAAGAAAATCTCGCTCAATTTTGGTAGCTCTCCCATTTTGAAGGTGGAGGCTAGAAATCCTGGAAGAAGATTTGACAGAAATTTGTTGATGCGTATTGTTGCTGCTGTTATTGTTTTTGTTTTGTCGTTTAGCAAAACAATAAAAAACGTCGGAGAGAGCGGTTGCGCTGCTCCGCCGCCGGATTTTTTTTTCAAATTGTTCACAAACGTTCGTACTTTTTTTCTAGTGACAGTGTAACTTTGCTCAAAATAGTTTTTTTTGCGTATAAGAAAGTACTATGATAAAAAAAACTCACTGTTACTGATCCAGGTTTTATATTTGTTATAAAGTTCGTACTTTAGGTTGAAACAATGGAGTAATTATTTTTTTCTCATTATCCAAGATGTGTTTTCTGGCACTATTATCTCGAGTGGTTAGTTATGAGTTTTTAATTGCTTACAAATAGTTACAACTAAAGGGTCAGATTCTGCTTCTTGCACACACCTATTACAGAGCCCCGCCTGCGTGCAACGGTTTTCGGTGATTTCGTGAGATTTACCCGGTTTACGGTTTCGAATCTTTGCTCGGTCGATTTCATCCACGGTCATGATCCTTGCACCGATCCTTGAAAGGCTAAGTGCGGCAGCATAAAACTCACTGTGTTTTACGTTATTATTTTGTTTAATTTTTGTTCTGTGTTTTCCCTATTTTCTTCGTATTCTGTGCATGTGTGTGTGTGTGTGTGTGTGTGTGTGCGTTGGTGTTCGGGGTGATGATACCAAAATAAACCAAGAAAAAGGTGAAAGAGAAGCGGCAGTATCTTCGAAAAAATTGAAACTGTTAGTAACAGCAGATTTCGCCAACACACAAAACGAAGCTAACGACGGCCCTGCGGTCCTGTCTGTCTGGCTGGTTTTATGTGTGATGCTGGGGACTGCTCTTATCAGTGCGCATATCATCAGTGGTCCGTTGTGTGTTTGTGTGTGCGTAAGGGAACATGAACAACGTTTTCCGTCGCGCTGTGTGTGGCGCGCGTAAGTAAAGAACTGGGACGAGAACCAGGGCACACGGTGTAGAAAGACGCGCGGAAGAATGTGGTGTTCTTGGTCGTCCGTTCATCAGCATCACCGGGAATCCGAGGGTAGCAATGTTTGTCTTTTCTGAAGGCTTTTTTTCCTGTTATGTTGTTGATAGTTCTGATGCGGCTGCTGATGCTGCTGCTGCTGCTGGTGTTTGTGGTGGTATTGTTGGCCTCACGATTGGCTCCGATCAGGACGGCGAAGTGCACGCTATGTTACGACCAAAGATGGATCATCCATCTTTCGGATGACTACGATGCTCGTTTAAGGACATGTTATTACGTACCGGTTGCTTTTCGTTTTAGATATTACTTCAAAACGTGCTCGAGCGTGTGTTTTTCTGTTTATCAATCTTCTGCAGTGGAGTAGTGCGAAATGTTTTCTCGCACGTACCGTACGAGGGTGGCCTATTGTTTTTGTTCACAAACTCCCACTAACGAGGCATATCCTTTACCGTCAACGTGTTCCGCCGCACACGCCTTTAAATGCGGGGAAAATTTAATTACCCTAATGATGAGACCGTTTTGCTGCGCCTGGTTTTTTCCCCTGCTCGACAGGGGAATCAGTTTCACCTGCTGCTGTCGCTGTTGCTCTTTCTCGCTGGCTCAGTGTGCACACAGAAACACACACTACCACCACCATCATCCATCCATCCAGCTATCAATCAAATCAAGTGCTCGGTGCGTCTGTGTGCATAAAAGGGGATTTCGTCCTCAGCATCATCACAGCCACCAATGGTTTATTGTTTGCTGTCGGTATGATGATAGCCCCCGTGTGGTGGTGGAACCATCATTCCCAGCAGTTGTTATGAGCCCAGAGGTACGGATGAGGGCGCCCTTTCCGAGCGCCGCAAACGCAAATCTCATCAGCAAAAGGTCGTCCCCGACGGACAGGAGGCGATTGCGTTTTGTTTATACATTTACACACTGAGCGCTTCAGTCGGGTGGTTTATTGTTGATACGGTTGCCGCTTGATGGACAGGAGACGACTTTGTTGACGGCACGCGAGAGTGACGGGTGCGAAAGTCGATGATTTCCGAAAGTCCGGCACATATTACACTCGATGGCAAGCTGCGACGAATGACAGCCTCTTCGATGGAAACAGACCACATGGACGGAGGTGTCTTTAGGTTGCCATGTGTTTTGAATAAAGGACGATACATCTTTTGAATGGCTCAAACAAGCCGTGCCCCATCTTCAAATCCTTCGAATCCATTGCTAAACACCCGTTAGTCATCATTGATCCCCCAGGGGTCTCGTCAATATTGCTCACTATCTGTCGAAGGCATCTGATTCTCGCAATATCACGCTCTCATCAAGCTGTTTGCACACTTTCCCATAACATCGTACAGCGCGGACAAAACTGGTTTTTGTTCGAGGAAATATCAAAGTCAACATACATCCACACACTAGCACACCACAACCCGTGAAAGGATCAACACGGAACCGCCAATAAAGAAACCGAGGGATTTTCTTAAACGCTTGATTGCGCGTTGCGGGAAGCTGCTGGCAGTTGATCCCGAAACCTTGCGCCAGACGCAAAACAGACGGGCGAAAACGAATCCCTAAACCTCACAGGAAACCCGTCTCGCGTTTTGCCGGAGACGGAATGGAATTTATATGTGTGTTGCCTCATATAAATGCCTACCGGTTTGGGACGAACCCTTTGCCATGGATGAGCAGTTTTTATTGATGCGCTGGGTTTGAATGTTTGCTGAACGCGACATGCCCGGCGGGCGTAACACTTTCCCTAGAAGGTGAAGGGATGCTGACTCCACCGTACCCGACCCCAAAAGAATGGATGCGTGGGTTTTGAGAGCAACGTGATGAAACGCCCGATGGGTCCGCAAATTACGCTTTTTGGGATGCAGGAAACCATATTCGTCTGTGGCACATGTGTTTTATGCAACATAACACAAATTCCAGTAATGAAATATTTGGCCAGCACCGTTGCCAAACCAAGCACCGTGTAAGCGAAACCGCACGAAGAGGGAGCATCAGCGCGAGGTTTTAAATTTGTAGTTATGTTCATCACGAAATTAAATGTGGGTTTAAACACCACAACGATCGGGCGCGTCATATGGTGCCGAAACGAAACCATGCGTTATCAATGAGACAGACCAGTTCGAATGTTCCGGAGAATTGAAAAGACTATTCGTGCGAAAGCATTTCTGTTTTAATTAACAGAGTAGAAAATTGATACGAAAACCCGACTAGCACCAAATCTGTGTACTGTGACCATACTGTGTGTAAGAATCCAGTTCGTAATCGTAATTTTAAACGTTCTCTGTTTTACAATAAGTGTTTGCTTCCATTTCCATTCTAATGCAGTGGTTTTAGCCGGCTTAAGGATAACGTTCGTGTAGCAAGATCCTTGGAAAGGATATGAAAAAATCAATATAATGGTCGTGCATGTATGTATGTGAATCGGAGTTTGCACGATATTATATCCCAGTGCTGTGAGTAAATAAAGTGCAAATAGCAGAAAAAAACGCAAACACAAAAAGTCCATATGTCCCAATAGTTCGAGTGACACAGGTTCGATTCGATGAGGTTTGCTGTTCGCACCGGAGAACGAGATTGTGCACGTACGCAATCGCTAGCAGGTACTTTCCGGCACTTTTCTGGCCATACTTTCCACCAGCGTATAATGTAACCTCGGCACGCGGTCCTTTCGAACCATCATCGAGAGCGGGTATATTAGCTGTAGGGAACCCGAGGAGTGAACCAAAACGTGTGGTGCAAAAGTGAGTGAAAAGTAACATAAGCAAGTCCTTTGCCACCTCCGTATACGTGGTGGGGGCTTCGGTGCGGTGAAGGATTCGCATGGAGCCAGTTGAGCAAATGATGATTCGTCCGTCGGTATGCTGTCGTAACCTTCGCCGAGCGCCCCATCGGCAGCAACCGGTGTTGGATTTAGTGCGGCACCATAAACCGTACCGTCCGGCGGCAAGGACCGTAGCTTGGTGCTGGATGCCGATCGTCATGGTGATCGCCGTTTTCATTAATCAGCTTACCGAAGGGCTGGAACTGAACGAGACGCTGATAACGCTCAAGCACCGCCACCATGGGTTCACGATTGACGAGCTGCTCGATGCGCGCTTTCCGAAGAGCATCTCCGGTGACATCGACATGGATCCCTGCAAATCGAGTAAGTGAGAAGCGTGACGGTTGCCTAGCGACGGCCGCCGCGAATGAAGCGAAGATGGGGGAATGGAGATGAAAATGAGTGGTAAATAAGTTTTTCGTTTGGAAATTGATATTTTTAAAGCTGAGTGTGCCAAATTTGGAAATGGTATGAAATATTAAAACGCGGGTTTGCTAGCAGGTATATTTACTGCTTCGGCACATGGTTCCGGAGTACGTTGTAAATTCCTCGCTCCAAACCGACAAGAACTGTTACGATGACTAAAATGCCAAGAAAAAACATTGCAGTTAAATATCTTTGATCGGTACAATTTTCAATTCAAGCACAGACTTCCTAATGGTACTGATTTAAACATTATAATTCTAAGCCTTCAACAAAGAACCGGCACTATCTAAATATTTTATGCACGTTTTATGACGAAAACTTTATAGTTGATGTTATATTAACAATATAAAAGAAAGCTGAATTCCTAATTCAATTAATCTATCGGATTATCATCTTTTTCCATCAGAGAATGTATGATACTACGTTAGGTATGTAAAGCTACTGAATCACTCAATACTAGTATTCTGATGTTGAGGTTTTCATACAATACTATTTATATACAATTAGAAATTATAAAATTTCCTAGAATATAAACAAACCTAATATTTAAACATTATGAAACTTCAAAATGTAAATGTAAATAAACATTTTATTGAAATGATATTCTAGCTTAGCAAAATAGCTGCCAAAATATATAATTATTTCTTTATTCCAGGGTATTATTTTTTTGGTTTTCACTCTCTTCCAATTCAATTCGGATCTTTTATAAGAGCACTTCATTCGTTAATTTGTGATATTCAATGAACTCAGTTGTATGCATTAACTACTCCATGTTGATCCTATGAGGTGAGGTGGTTGACGTCAATAATTTGTTCAAGATAAATTTGCAATAATATTTTTCAATTTCTACTCTATCTAAATGTCAGTATAATACATTTTAGTTATTTTTCTGACATGATCTCAACTAGACCGATTTTAACACACAAGGGATTGTGGTACAGATTCTGTCTTAGTAAAGATCGGCGCCTCTACGACAGTATCATACAATAATGATAATAATAAATTCAGTTGAGTTAGGTTTACTTTACTTTATTTTAATTGTTCAGTACCCGCTTTAGTTTTATTTAGTTAGAAAACTAGACACTTTATTGATAAAAAAAAGATTCCCAGTGAAAAATAATATTTAATTTCACATCACTACCGTCGGCGAAAGAGATGAAATGATTTGGAAAGCATCCCGCAGACTAATTTGGTTTGCTAATTATACCATGTTTTGTATCAGCATGATTACCGCACATTAGCACACGGTTTGGTTGGCGACGAAATAAGGATACTTCATAAAGTGGCTCAGTACAACTCCATCACACAGCAACACGACCGCGTCGCGTGCCATCCACTCTGCCTGCCACGCATGGCGTGGGAACGTTTTTTCGGTTGCTATGAATCGTTTTTACCCATCGGGCGATTTGTGCAGCACACTTTGATTACATTGCTTTTATGGGTGTTTAACTGGGGGATGCTGTGCTGGAGCCTAGCCTAGTCCTATCCATTAATTATTCAATTTTCAAACAATGTTTGATGATTACATGCTTTATTGAACTGGATATTTTAATCCGCTCAACAGAGCTACGTATCATAACCCGATTTTTCCTTCATATATTTTTGTTGTTGTGTGTATTTTCAAAGAAAGGATTTTGGGACTTTACATATTCATGATGCAAAATTTTCCTTTTTTTCAATGGGGATTGTGTTGAAGTTCAGATAATCAATTTAATTATACTGTTTTTCTGTATCAGCTGCCTAGCTTGATGTCCAAAGATTCCATTTTACATATATTTAAAAAAGAGATAAAATTTTTCAACCACCAAGATCACCAACATATAAATTTCAGGCAATGGTAACTAATAAATTATTGATCATTACATATCTACCTAATACTCTCTTCGGTGTATTGAAATGGATTGAAAAAGTTTCATTTTCGGATTGACCAAAATGTGACACTTTATGCTTGTTTTTTTATGTTATTGTCTTTGCGCATCGGGACCCGATGGCATCTCTAACATATGTGCGGGACGTGTTAAGGGATGTTGTTTGTTGTACTATTATGCTGTGCGTTCCCAGTGATGATTCAATTCAGCTCCCAGTGATGTACAACACTGCATCCACAACAGTTGTGCGGACCCTGTGTCAGCTATGTGTGCGCTCTTTTTTTTTGTCAACATGTATCACCACCACCGGCATCGCTGGGAATTGGACTGGAATGAAAAGGCGGCAACCGCCGTGCAATATGCGTTCTTGGGTGAGCGAAACAATTTAAATGGGTTCGCGTGCGCCGCTCGGCTCTGCTCTGCCACGGTTATAATTTAATTAATTCTCATTTATCATCGTTCCACCTCTGAAGGACAGTGTTTCTGGTTGTCTGACGGTCCCTCGGTGGATGGTGCTCGTACAACTGCGGCTGGGAGATCTTTTGGTTAACCTTTTTTTTTATTCGTATGCGCCATCGCTTTTTTATCATTTCTCGTTTTTCATTCCGCTGGAACGCTATGTTCTGCGGTTCTTTTCATGTTGGCACCTTTCACGGTTTTAATCGCAGCGCAAGAAAATTGAATTGTCCGTTCTCTGTGGCTTACGGTTTCACTTAGGCTTTGTGGAACATGGAAATTTGTTACATATTTTTAAATATATTCCTGTTTGTTATAAGTTTTTTTTATTTAAAATATTAAATTTGATAACAGCCAGTTAAACAATAAAATCTCGTATGGAGAGAGGGCGGGGGGGTCCTTTTGGCCTCCAACCTCCCTGGATCCTAATCTACTGGACTTTTGTAGGGTATTATATACAGAACAAATTAATATCCAGTAAGATATGGACTAATGTTAAGAGCTGATTTCCAAGACCTTGTTCCGAATAGTTTGATCATGGTGTTGTAACATGTAAAATGTTCTTGTGGAACGTATCAATCTTCCCATTCCAGCCCAGGAGGAGGCGAGGGGTGGGAGGGAGAACGGGAAAAATTTCCATCTAATACGACGTTTCTTAAATAACAAATAACACAAAGTAGCATGTATTGTATTTAAATTTTTCTAGAAAACATTTAATTTGCTTTCCACCCAAAAGCATTTGTTCAAATTTGTTTTATACATATGTTTATAGTTTTGCGTTTGCTTCTATTACATTATCGAGCTCGTGGTTGAAATGTTTTCTTCACTGCCACTAGGCTAAATCGAACGAAATTTTAACATGAATATTTTTAATTAAAGGCATAACAATATTTGACGTGCAGTGTCCGTGGCATTGAAGTTCAACCCATGCATAAATTGTATTTTGTATACAAAAATTAAAGTAAAAAAATGTGTCTTGGGTTGCCCAAATTCTTTAACGACTGCTATCAAGCATTGTGACGGCACCTTATCCACTGCAGACTATCGTTTTCGTATGACCTAGTTTGATCTCCTGTTGTGTGATTTGTGTTCCGTACGATGAACGAAATCTGTCCCCATCCATCATACGATTGCCAGGGCAGCAGAGTATTCTCGTTCAAATGATTTGTATCCCAAATTGCAGCCCGCTCCTGGAGACTCAATCACAAACGAAATTTTGTACACTGAAGGTGCATTGGCAGACAGCGGGAAATATTGGTTTAAAGGTCATGGTAAGGATGTGGGTGACGTTTGCGCAGGGTTTAATTTTCCAACAGAAACCTACATGAAAAAAAAACGATCACACACAAACATCGATCCACTTGCTGGAAAACACATGTACCGTACAACTGTACACTTAGGATGGGCATGGAATGCGAATAAAACAACCGAGCACACACGGGAGTTTGGATGTGAACCGAAAGAAAAAGCACAACCGAAAGAAGCACACAAAAAAGTGAAATGCAATTAAATGCACATATGCGCTTTTGCTTTGTCGCTTCAGCTTGCTTTCTCCTGTTGCACTTGATGCTAGATTACTTCATCCCCCACCCCAGCACAAGCTCGCAGGATCCCTCCGAGGGTAAAGCATTCGATGTGCAGCTTATGCTGAATGGTTGACCATTTGTGCTTTGGTACATGCAGGTCACATTAACTGAGGTACGAACGAGGGATCGGGTGGCTCTTGCTTTCGGTTGATTTCATCCTCTTGCCGCTGTTGCGTGAATTGCTGCTTTTCTGCTCCGTAAAAAGGTACTGGTAGAGCCAAATGTAGAAAATGAACGACACAACACACAAGCCCACCAGCAGCATAGGAGCAGGTGGTTGGTCCGGTATTATGCGGTTGATTCAAATTTATTCCTAATTTATGTTCTAACCCAATAGAACCACTAACTAACCGGTCCGGAAAGAGTCGAAGTGCCACAATGCACAGGAAGGCGCAATGGGTTCGGTTCCGCTGTTCGCTGTGCGGCTACGGATAGTTTCCGGTCGGAGTAAATCGGTTCTCATTGTGAATGAGAAGGAACGTAGGAGTGGGTAGTTGGGTATCCATTCTTGACGTATGCTGAAAATTGAATTAGACCCGACATTATCTCATTGCATCGAAGGTTTCCATTTTAGTGTGGCCCTTGTGTCTTATGTCTGGTGGTTTATTTAACCTCCACCACAGAAAACATGTCATTGGTTTCATCTCGGTTTTTGTGTACCACTTTCACATATCATCGTTCGCTGTTCCAGTCGAACCGAATCGAACAGATCCCTACCAATGAGTGGGACAAATCAGTAATATATATTCCTCCCCGTAGTTTATTGTCTCTCTACGTATTTCACAAGAATTTTTGTAGATTGATTGTTCCAAGTATGCCTCACATTTTGCCAGTGCTTGATTGATTCGTTCGATACTACGAGTGTGCGAGTATCTCATCACGTCCAAGACACGTGCTGTGACGCTCTCAAGTGTAAGCGACGATAGATCATAAATAAAACATCCGTAGCTTAACGAAAACAGCGAGGAAAACAAACTCAATATGCCGAAGTGGGATAACGGTTGCACAAAATGCCTTACTGTATTTCATCGTAGTCTTCAACGGGATCTGCAGATGCTAAAAGACTATATTTTATGGATGAGAATTAATTCAATCGATTGATTACCTGTCCTATCACAACATGAATCCCACCAGATACACTTCGAATGTGGATGTCTACCAACTCTAGGCTAAAGAGGGATTGTGAAGTAGAAGGAAGTGAAATCAAAAATGTTTTAGTATTTAGTTCTCCATACAGTTATGGAGTTTAATTTTTATTTATTTTTCCTTCTACTTTTCAACTGATTATTCAAAGCAAAAATCGGCTTTTCCTGCATAAAAAAGAAAATGTTTTTAAATTGCTATATAAATATGAACTGCCTAAAGCTTGTTAAGATTCATGTCTTTTTTTATCTTGGGGACAGTTTTTCTATTTTATTTTTAATACCGTAGCCGATGCTGCGTTTTTGGAGGTATTTTTAATAATTTTTTTTATCGGTTGATAAAACATTTGCTGAAATCATAAAAAATGAGTGTTATTAATCAAAGATGATTTTTTTCAATTTATGCTTCAAATTTTATGATAAAGTTTAATCTAATAATAATTAAGTAATCTATTACAATAAAGGCTTAGCGAAGAATGATATTGATTTGTGCTTAAGTACTTCCATAAAAATTAAGTTCATATCGCAAAAACGGAAAAGGGAGAGTTGAATTTTTCAATTTCTGACTTATTGAAAGAAATGTAATATTTTGAATTATTCATTCAAATCACTACATTTCTTTTGGGCGCTTTAACACTTACCCAAATCGTCATAAAGTAAAAATAAAGTTTGAACTAGATCAAAATTATACAATAACCGATCAGTGTTCGTGCAGGAATTTATCTCATATTAAAACCAGGTTTATCAATAATTTTAAATTACTTTCACCGTTTCTAAAAATCAACCATCTCTATCTACTATGTTTCTAATACTATGTTTTTTTTTATTGCAATTTATGCTTGTCGCAGCACGATTCTGCTAGTTCCGACATTGTTTCGTAATGAAACAAAATATGTGCATCATATGGTACAGCTGTAAATGGTCGTGTAAAAGCCATACGTAAGGGTGATAAATGGTTTATGTTATGTGGTAACGGAGGATATGGTCAAAATGTTTATGGACTATCTGTTTAAGCGAAGGTGCTACAACATACCACCCGTTCGTTCGGTGCATCGGATGTTTCTAATCACACATAAACACAGTTTTCACACGCTTCGCCACTCACTTACGTCCGCTTTTCCCACTTTTTCTGTTGTCGCTTTTCGCAGGTGGATTTATGGGCGACATCGCAATGCCGAACGTAAATTACGAAACCGAATGGCAGCGGCAGCGGATGAACAAGAGCCTCGAGCAGGACATCGTGAAGCTGAAGCAAGAAGTCTACCTCGAAGGACTGCAGGTAGAGGAGGAAGGCATGACGGACATGATACGCAAGAAGACGAAACAGCGCGCCTCGACACCGCTGTCCGGTATGACCGCCGGTGGGCAGTACGCTCGCACACCATCCGGCACGTCATATGAGAGCGAAAATTCCATCACGGACAGTTCCGGCGAGCCGACGGTTCGGGCCACCATCATCGACAATCGGGACAACATCATTGCGCCCCGTGAGACGATAGGTGATAGTTTGAGTGACAAAAAAGCTGCCACACCAAACAAGAAAAATGCAACCGGTGCCGTTCGCAACATCGATCATAATCGCATCCAGTCCGACACGAAGGACATCGTTATCGATTCCATCAGCGATAATATTATCAGCAGCAATCACGCCAATAGGAAAGTAGTCACATTTACCTTACCCACCAAGCCACCGTCAACGATAAGGACTACAATAACAGCATCATCAACAACTAGGGCTTCTGCAACCGTCAGACGCAACGACGGAGATTCGCTGGAGACAACAAGCAGCAACGAGAATGTGGTCACTAGCACATCTAAACCGAAGCTTCGAGAACGACAGGATCAAGCAAATGAGCAGGATATTCAGCCGGTAACGAACGGTAACCGAGAGCAGGTTGCGGAGAAAGCTCGCCGACGTCATCGCCGCAGGCGTCGCCAGCAGCACCATTCATCCTTGCAACATCCCCAGCCTCTCGAAGGTATTACGGCCAACGGTGATTCAACGGCGAATACCGCATCCGGTAAACCCCTGCCAAACGGAACGGTCAACAAGAACTCGTATCATTCGCGTTTGGAACGCTTGCGTGTTGAGCTCGGTACAGTAACGTACTCGGTTCGGGATCGCAATCTTCGATCAAGTCACCAGCATCACCAACAAGACAACCGTGAGGACGATCTGGTGGAACGTAGGTCGCCGAACCGTACGCCGAAGAAGAAGCAGAGACGTCGGACTGCTGGAGGTGACAGCAAACGGAAGCATCATCAGCACGTCATCACTAACGACCACGGTAACAACAACGAACAGCGAGCGAAGAACGTTGGCGTTGATATGGCCAGTTTTAGGGTGAACAAAGCGTCAGGTGAGAGGATGTGGAAAGCAAGTGGAGCTGACAAGCAATCCTATCATCCACGCGCTCAACATCAGCCGCAGCAGCATCATCATCCCGACCATCAACGCCACCATCCTGAGCAACCGCTCCAAACACGGTTCACTCGGATTGAACAGAACGACGAGAACGACGATGGCATGAATTTGCATTTCCGACCGGACCCTAAAATACCGACCCCGGGAGCTCGAGATCCACCCCGACCACGCTTACCTGTTGAAGATGCTGACAACGTCGATGACGACGCGGAAAGGTACGTATGCGAGCGTCGTGTGTCCTGGTGCGAATAGCGAAACGTTCACCTGGATTATAGCCTGGACGATACGCAGACCGGGCCTGTCAAGTGTTTGTAGCAAGTGGCCTCTTCGGGTGGCGAAAGCATGGCACGACAGTTGGCCGGTGCAACGATAGCGAAACTTTGTAAACGATGCTTTGTAGATTTACTGGATGGTTGCTTGGCATGCCCCTTTTTGTACTATTTCGACCGTCCCCTTAGTGGGTTCAGGTGACGGTCGAGCAAACAAAAAAGATGGAGAAGCTTAAGCATTTCGGTACTTCGTATCGCAGTGAGCATTGCAATAGCGAATGGTTTCATGATTTCGCAACGAATTACGAACATGCAAAATTGTGGAGCTTTTGGATGGGTGGAATGTACCTCGTATGCCATTTTCCGAAGTTTGTCGACCATGCCATAGTTAAGGATCGTGCATGCTAAAGTAGAATCATTGCTACAGGATATTTCGATTTATCACTCGAAACGTCTCTGTACCGCGGGAAGAAACACGAAACTTGGCGCGTGTTGTGATTAAACGAATAGAAATGTGTTTAATGAAGAGGAATGTAGATTAATTTATTCGAAAATAATTTGCGATGATTGCGGGAAATGGATCCTTTGCATTAATAAGTAACTAATTATTAATAAACTAAGTACTAATAATTATTAATACATTTATTTATAAGTAGTTCAAATGTGTTAAGACAGTGTCGCCAACGTTACGCACAAATATCTAGGGATATGTCTAATATAACACTACGCAATAGAGAGAGAGAGAGAGAGAGAGAGAGAGAGAGAGAGAGAGAGAGAGAGAGAGAGAGAGAAAGAAAGAGAGAGAAAGAGGAGAAGAGGGGGGGAGGAAGAGAGAGAGATATATAATTAATAAATGGTTTTATCACAAATTATTTATTCGCATATTAAGACTGGCAATCAAATCGGCAACAAATGCTATTGATTTTTCGACCACTCGTTTGAAGCGAATTTGATAGTAGATTTTTATCTTATCCATTGCGCTATGAAGCAAAATGAACAATATTATATTGCTATGATACAAAATTTTCCTTCCTTTCCCGAGCTTACTATTGCTGTAATCAAAATGTAATTACTCATAAAGCGGCGCACGACTAGATACACAAAATTTTCCATTTTCATGTCCGCAGCCATATCCATTATGCATCAGACCATCATCACGATGAGCACGACCATCACCGGTCAGCGCGGGCGGCCACGGCGAAGAAGGAACGAATCTGGGACTTTGGTGTCATACCGTACGAAATTGATGGCAACTTTAGCGGCATGCACAAGGCACTGTTCCGGCAGGCGATGCGCCACTGGGAGAATTATACGTGCATCAAATTCGTCGAGCGCAATCCAATTGATCATCCGAATTACATCGTCTTTACTGAGCGCGCCTGTGGGTAAGTAGGATGCTGGGCATAGGCGGCACGCTTTCGGATATATTATGTTGCTCCACTCGCCGGACAAAACGGAACAAGATGCGCTCTGCAACTCGCTCAGTTGGTTTTCGGCCGGGTTTGAATGAACCGAAAGCTTCTAATGACTTTCCTTGCGTGTCGTCAATGTTACACTTTCATTGCAGGTGCTGTTCATTTGTCGGCAAACGAGGCAACGGGCCGCAAGCGATTTCGATTGGTAAGAATTGCGACAAGTTTGGCATCGTGGTGCACGAGCTCGGCCATGTGGTGGGTTTCTGGCACGAACATACGCGTCCGGATCGGGAAAACCATGTCGTGATCGAGAAGAACAACATCGTCGTGGGGCAGGAATATAACTTCAACAAGCTAACCGAGGATGAGGTTAATTCGCTCGGTTTACCGTACGACTACGACTCAATAATGCACTACGCGCGCAACACGTTTTCGAAGGGCACGTACTTGGATACGATTTTCCCCATCGAAGTTCCGGGACGCAAGAGGCCCGAAATCGGTCAACGGTTGCGTCTTAGCGAGGGCGATATCGCCCAAGCCAACCTGCTGTACAAGTGTGCTAGTGAGTATGCCGTTCAACAAATAATGAGACATGAACATCGGAAAAACATTACTTTGCTGACCTTGTCTGTTGCTGAAAAGTTCTGCCGCAATCAATTTTCGTTCGGTTGCGGTTAAATTTCCGTTTTGGTGCAATTAAGCACGCAGCATCGTGCTGCGGAAGCTTTGCCGGCCCAAAATCGATTGCGTAGGTTTGATTGATTATTTGAACTTTGCACATGTTTAATCGTTGTGCTTGTTCCTGCTTCAGAGGCAACAAGAAGCTACATTGTTGTACGACCCTTCATTCTGCCGTCCTTGATATTTATCTAAGCTTCTCTCGAGTTATTAATGTATTTCAGAAGAATACATTAAATCGAAAAGATAGCAAGTAAAACCACTCGCCGGAAGGAGCAAATGTTCAAAATACTATTTCGATAAAAATTAGCACAGACAAGTCGTATGAATTGAATCGAACAAGAATCGATTGTGCATTCCTGTTCGATTAATTAGTGAAATTTCACGTAAACTTATAATAACATTTAAACAGCTTCACAACAGCTCTTCGCGCTTTAAGGAACCTTGTAGGATATTTGAAAAAAAAAATGAATAATTAATTCAACTTCATTGCATCCTATCTCCGAATTGAGTAGAGAAAATCAGCGTAACATACGTCTGTCCATCACCGTCTTCCAGTGTGATTTTTCATTCGTTCCCTCCATAGAAAACCCATCCATCCAATCGACCGCACTGCTGTCCGCATTACTTACGCCAACCCGATTTTCCGTTCCAGAATGTGGACGCACGTTTCAAGAAAATTCGGCCAGCTTTACTTCGCCCACGTACTACTCCACGACACCTCCACCCGAACCGGAACGCTGCGAATGGCGCATAACAGCTACGCACGGTGAACGGATCGTTCTGAACATAACCGATCTGGTACGTCTGGCGCCAGCAGAAACATTTCTGCTTCCTGCGCGATTGTTTTTTACATTTAATTTTAAACAGGATACGACAGCAGACGGACGTTTTTCCACACGCTCTGTTTCACCCATCACCACCTGCACGGTGGACGATTTCGGATGCGGCTCCTGCTGGTCCGACGCTAGATATGGAAAACGAAAAAAATCTTACCACCCTTCTTCGCTCTCCAGCATTCTAGCCATTGACCGACTTCTTGATGTCATTTCCCGCGTTGTCTGTTTTGGCAGGATATTTACAAATCGAACAGCTGCCGGTCGGACTATCTGGAAATTCGGGATGGCTACTGGCACAAGTCGCCGATACTGGGGAAATTTTGCGGTTCCGGCAAGGTGAACGAGCTCATCCGTTCTACGGGCAGCCGTATGCTGCTCACGTACACGACCACCTTTCGCCAGGCATCGATGCGGGGTTTTGCTGCCAACTACGAAGGTAACTACTACGGGCAGCTGGTGTGTAGCACAGTATTAGCTGTCCAGGATTAGCTTCTATTGGTTAAAAGGGAATTTTTGTCCACGTGAAAAGTTTCCTAAGCACAATGGTTTTAAAATACCTGTTCGTCATGTTTTCGTGATAGTTAAGCGTACTAAGCTCATATCAAATCCTTTATAAATACTGCATTTGGCACAAGTTTTGGTGCTGGTTTGTGACGCTGGCTCCTAGGTGGCTATAGGAGAGCTATGTGAGGTGATCTAATAGGAGTTTGTTTCATGTTTATTCGGATGATTTGATTTACTATTTATTTATTAGGATAGAATTTGTAAATTAAATTTATTGTATCAAAATAAATTTAAATTTTCAGCATGTTATCCGTAACTATTCTAACATTTCCATAATGACATTGGTACATGTTATTTTGTTATTGACGATTGTATGAATTATTATTTTCTCTGTATTCGTAGTGCAAACTAAAAAAAGAAAAAAAAACTAGGTGTTATATCTATAACTGAATGCTGCATTATGTGACACCGTGGTTACACCATGTTTATCCCAATATCTGCTTTTCGTTTTGTTTTCGATCACACTTGGCCCACGGCACAGCTATTTGTGGCGGCGATATGAACCTCGAATCCGGTGGACGGCTCGAGTCACCGAATTACCCTGTCGACTATCTACCGAACAAGGAGTGCATCTGGCGGATAACCGTCCCGAAAGACTATCAAGTTGCCTTAAAGTTCCAATCGTTTGAAGTGGAAAACCACGATAACTGCATTTACGACTACGTCGAGGTTCGCGACGGTGGTGCGTCGGATTCGCGGTTGATTGGTGTGTTCTGTGGTTACAAAATACCGCCCGATATGAAGTAAGCATCCCGTGTTCCTTGAGAGGCTGTCTTTGGACAGTAGCAGTTTCCACTTTTTATCACCTTTCCATTTGCACGCGCGCGATTCTAGGTCAACGTCCAACAAGCTGTTCGTGAAATTCGTTTCGGACGGTTCAGTTCAGAAGGCTGGATTTTCGGCAACGTTCATGAAGGAGGTGGACGAATGCGAGCACATGGACCACGGTTGCGAACACGAGTGCATCAATACCCTTGGTGGCTACGAGTGTGCCTGCTACATCGGTTACGAGCTTCACAGCGATAAGAAATCGTGCGAAAGTAAGTTCCGTAAACTGTTCCTTTCATCCGATATCTGCTCGCAACGGTGAAACGGCTCGTAAATTCCATTCCAAACAGACGGAAGAAATTGCTTCCATTGTTTGTCCACAACGACCGTTTCATCGTTGTTTTGCTTCGGGACGAATGGGAAGAATGAATGTACAAAGGGATTTGATTTGTGGTGTGGCGCAAGGATGATCCGATTAGAAGACCGTCCCAAAAAAGAGACACAATTTAGTACTGAACATTGGGGGTTGGGTTGTCGCTGTTTGTTTGCAGATGCCTGCGGTGGTCAGCTGGACACACCGAACGGGACAATCCTCTCGCCATCCTTCCCGAAAGAGTACCCTATAATGAAGGAGTGCGTGTGGGAGATAGTGGCGCTGCCGCAACACAAAATCACCCTCAACTTTACGCACTTCGACCTTGAAGGTAACACGTTCTACCAGGCGTCCGAATGTGAGTATGACTTTGTGGCCGTTCTGTCCAAAAGTCCGAACGGTACGCTCCACAAGCACGGTTCGTTCTGTGGGTACAACATCCCGGCACCGATCACGTCTGAGTGGAATATCCTGCGGGTAATATTCAAGTCCGATAAGACGATCCAGAAGACAGGCTTTGCCGCCGTTTACTTTACTGACATCGACGAGTGTGCTGTCAACAATGGTGGATGTTTGCAGGAGTGCAAAAACACTGTCGGTTCTTACGTGTGCTCGTGTCGCAACGGGTACACGCTGCACGACAATGGCCACGATTGCAAGGAGAGTGGCTGCAAGCATGAAATCTTTACACCGAACGGTCAAATCTTCAGTCCCAACTATCCGGACTACTATCCACCGAAGAAGGATTGCATCTGGCACTTTACCACTACACCCGGCCATCGGATACGGTTGGTATTCAACGTGTTTGATATTGAACCCCATCAGGTGAGTGTGAATTGCTTGGACGGGCTATAGAGGATAGTGTGGCTGATTATAATTCAATGCTTCAATCCTTGCTCCACACACAGGAATGTGCTTACGATCATATCGTTATCTACGACGGAAACTCTCCGGACAGCCACACCTTGGGACGGTTCTGTGGCGCGAAATTACCACATCCCATCTCTTCCTCGTCCAACCAGATGTACATGGTGTTCAACACAGACACGAGCGTGCAGCGGAAGGGTTTCTTCGCGAGCCACTCTACCGCTTGCGGTGGACGGCTGAAGGCGACCGAAGTCAAGAACCACTTCTACTCGCACATCAAGTTTGGCTCGGGCATGTACGACAATGGGGCTGACTGTGAGTGGACGATTGTGGCCGATTCGGGCCAGAACGTGCAGCTTAAGTTCCTCAGTTTCGAGCTGGAGGAGGAGAAGATGTGTTCGTATGATTACGTCGAGGTGTACGGTGGACTGGACGACGAGAGTGGCCCGCTGCACGGAAAGTACTGTGGAAATGCGGTATGTAGCTTTTGGGAGATTAAGTCCCTTCCGCCACAAAATTGCTTTTGTATGGTTCACTCTGTCGTTATACGTGTGTTTTTGTTTGCTTTTTTCTCATTTTCATTTCCGGTTTTGAATCCTGGGATGTGCTTTGTTGCTGTTTCGTTTTCTCTTGCCTCTCTTTTTTTTTCTCTCGTTGTCTATCCCCTCGCGCACCGGCACTTTTCGGATCATTTCGCGTCGCAGAATCCACCGGAAATCATCTCCATGCACGAGGCGCTTATGGTGCGATTCCGCTCGGACGACACGGTTGGATTCAAGGGCTTTTCGGCCGCGTACGTTGCCTTCAAGTCTAACGATGACGTGTTGACCACCGACGAAGAAGGTTCTGATAGCTCCGATATCATCCCGTTTCCCGGTTCACTAAAAACAGTGTTCATCAAACAGGGCGAAGATATGGACGAGGAGGAGGAGGACGACGATATCGATTATGAGATCTACCCGAACCGGCCAACCAACAGTAAGGTGCACATCGCGGTGCACAACGAAATCCGTTCGTCTCAGGCGATTGACTGAAACATAATCAAATACTTCGCCACGTAAGGTGTGTGAGGCATATACTGAAACACACACCGTGGGCTCCTCACCACCGGCCGCATAACCCTGCGCGAGCTGCCAATTCAAGGACAATATCAATACTGAACTATCATTTCCCTCCCTATCCTCTCTTGCCCGGTCCCGCTGGTCAAATAGAAGCCATGTGTCACGGAAAAATGAAGGTGGCCACTATTGTGATGCGAATGGTGCAATGTATTTTGTGTTAAAACACTACTTCACATTCGATAGCGCACAGTAGCGATATCAACTGAAACTTACAACACACTTCACATAAATGAATAGAATTGTTTTAGTATCACGGCGGATATGAGCATGTGCTTCCCACACACGGGGTACATCTCGATGACGACAAGGAATTGCTGCGATAACTTGGAATGAGACTCCCGAGTGTAGATAGATATTCTGCGGGTAAAATGGTTTGGAAGGGAGAGCAAACTATCGTAAAAGCAAACCATTCAGCATGGTAACGATCGTCGATCTGCGTATAATTTACAGTGAACCAAAATTGTAGTGAGTACTTTTAACAGCCATCTATGAGCTATATGCCAACGGAATATATATATAGATATATATACATACACATATAGTTATATTTACATTACAAAATAAATCGGTAAGTCTTATTATTGGAAAAATTTCTTAGGCATTAATGTTAGGAAAATTACTACTAAACATACCGAAGACACTATTTTTCCAATGTCCAGTTTTCAAGTGTTTTTATTTCTTTACATCTTGTTCTCGCCCTTTTCTGTAACAGGCGTCATGCGAATAGCGATCGTGAGAGCTATCTTTTCTCGAACTAGTTGAACGTTAGAAGTGTTTCAAATTGTTCTCTAAAAAATCTCGATCCTCCTATCATATCATCACCGTTCAGGGAAGCGGTCGTTTACCCCTTGATCCCTCCTTAAACTTCTTGAGGACATTTACGCTGCCGGTACGGTTGCCAGGTAGTTTGTAGCTATTGGTAGTTAAGCGTATGTGAACATGACGATAGTTATTAATGTGATTGGGGGCAAAGAGCAAAACGTGAAAAAAACCAAAATGTGTATTGTTTTCAATGGACAAAAGAACAATAAATCAATCATTTTAAATCGATATGACGGTGTACATTATTTTTCAACAGGCTTGATTCACGAACAGAAAAAACACCCAAAAACGAAAGCAAATATAATCTGGTGAACATTTCCTTGGTTTTCATATTTAATGTCCATGCTATGTGGCAAATTACAAAGATTTCTGAACATATATTTTATTGTGTAATTAGTACTATTCTGTAGCTCATGACCGAACGGTAATTTAAAATATTTCATTACCACAGTGAGCAGCTCTGTTTGAATTGAAATGAGCAAATGTACTGTGGCACTGTACCTGACAGCTGTACTGTGGTACACACGAACTGTCAAAATACGATTCTGTAACGTCTTTTTCCCAAGCCAACGGCTCAATGCTGTGTTTCAGTCAAGCGCAGTCTGTGAGAAAAAGTTCCTTTGTGGTAACCGTTTTTATTTTAATTGTGTTTAGGTGGGGCAGTGGGGAAAATGAGCGCGTTTGAGGTAGTTAAGTTGTGAATTTTCAATACTTGTTTTCGTAACTTACAATATTCTCTTCTCTTTGCGGTAATGAAAAAAAACTCTGGTAGGTTACGTGTACCCCGCCCCGAGTAGTAGCGCGAAAAACAAACGAAACTCGTGAACCGACGCTTGTTTTATTGGGTCCATTTACGCCGAAAGCAACCGTGGTTTTCGATGGTGTTCCTGTAGGGAAGTCTGCTCGTCGCCTAATCATCATAAGAAACACAAACAGAACACTGGTACAGGTAAAGTGAGGAAAATATTTCGTCTATACTTGCGATGCATTAAACTTTAATAAACACACCACCACCACATCAAACCAACAGGTAACGCTTACTAGGCTTCCCGATCCAGCCTGTGGCATCAGTTTCGAGTGGACAACAGTGGATGTGGAAGCAGGGGAAGATAAATCACTTGAAGTTATATGGAATCCTACGCATCTTATAAAGGGCAAAGAAGTAATTATTCTTACCGACAGTATTGGCAACAAGAAGGACGTGCAATTTATATTGAAAACCGCCGAAGCTAAACCAACCACGACAAAGAAACCCGTTGGTAAATCGTTCGCCGTTCCTAAAAAATTGAAGCTAAAGTCTCCCTCGCCACCCAAGGTGAATTTGAAACGGAACGTCCTACCAAAAAAAACAAAAAATTCACCAGCAAAGAAAGGTTGGTCAGTGCCTACGCTAACGTTAAACGGAAGGATGGGTTCTATGACATCGAAGGTGACAACGACGATACTCGGCGCAAGCAACTCGGACAACAATTGGAATCGTGGTGGTATGCCGGACACTGACGGTAATAGCTTATCCGTTCTCGATAGGATTGACAAAGAAAACGTCAATCCGACAAGCCCACAAATTAGAGGCGCTCAATGTGCAGTACAGAATCATTTGACGCCGAGTTTGAATAACGAAAGCTATACGACACGCTTAGCAAACCTAGCGACTCCCGAGTGTTTACTAAAACTCGCACGTAAAGAGTCGGTCGATCATTCCGTGCGGAAGAATTTGATTTTGTCCCCTAAGACGAATAGCATTTCAAACTTGAATGCATGGAATGCACAATCGATTCAGGCGCATGTTTCACACGATGACCAAGAAAAGCAAGACAACCTAGTAACTCCACAACAGCGGACCAGATTTGACCCAACCACTTCTTCTACGGTAACTAAGACCACTGCGATCGACAAAACTTATCTTAAACCATACACGGGTAGTCCTACAACTTTGAGACAGCAACATTTAGTCGATGATCAGGTTCACAGGCATCTTACTTTTTCACCAGAACATCAGCAACCGACCGAGGAACATGCAATCATTCATAACAAAACACATACGGTGACAAACGATTCCAGTTCGTGCCTGTCCATTATCACCGAGGAAAATGCCCCAGAACTCGGTGTAACGTTCGACCGTCGACAAGACCGTCGAAACGGCTCCGTTTCAGATGTTGCAGAGCTTCTGTCGACGCACACTAACCAAAAGACGTTCACCGTTGCAAGCGACAAAAGTTTACGGTCTGGGTCGCTCGAAAGTATTGCCAAAAATGTGACCATCACCATTAAGAGCAATGTGTCGGCTTGTTCGCTGACAAATCTTCTGGATAAAAGCAACAACAGCGGTGGGAATAAAAGCGCACTGGAAGAGGACGAGGTGGACAAAATTTTCAAGGAACACGAAATACGGGCTCAATCAAGTCGGTTCAATTTGCACGAGGTTGGTCGTTACAGTGATGAGATGATGGTTCAACAAAGTTCCTGCAAGCGGGGCATCGAATCAGTCGGTGATGGGCAGGAGGGAAAGTTGATGGTCTTCGAGCACGAGATTTCGCCACCGAAACGACGCTGTCGTGTCACTTCGAGCGACTCTACATGCAGCTCATCTCAGCAAACCAGTAAGGAAGATGTGTCGGATTGTAGAAGTTCGTTTCGCAAACCACTTGGGTTTAAACCGCCACAAACTCGTACCGTTCCGGTGGTAAGATTTGTTCTTTTATCAGTTATACTTATTACAATCGGTTAATGTCTAGGGGTTTTAACATTATATAAATGAATGATATGATATGGAAAGATTATGTGTTTTAGAACACGTTTTTCCATCAGCGACTTAAACACTCCACACCGTATGTTAAAGAAATCATATGAATTTAAGTTTTGTCAAAACAAAATATTTTTATTTTTGTGTTTGAAAAAAAAACTTGTTCAACTAAAAACCAAGCCAACTAATGAGACATATAATGTAATGCTAATGTTAATCAAAAAGGTAGAACTGCTAATCAAATGTTAAATTTTTCCAGATGTCCCGCAGTCTGAATCTAAAGCGTACTGCTGTCCCCCTGTGTATGTCGGCCAATAGCGACGAAAAGCGGGTTTTCTTGTACAACCCCGATCGGCACCTCATCAATCCGGACCCATTCGCCGCGACTACCACGTGCAATCCGTTCCTGAGCGCAACGGTGTACCTGGACGAACGGGCGTTCGCGCAGTATGAGCGACAAATGAAAAAATGGCTGAATGCGCTCGTCACCATACCGGCCGATCTGGACACGGAGCTAAGCAAACCGCTGGACGTGGGTAAACTGTTCGACGAGGTCAAGTCGAAGGAATTAACGCTCGCCCCGACGAAGGAGCTTATTTCTTGCAAATACTACAAAAATCGATTGAACAGCTTGCGCAGCGCGGGTATAGCACTGTACATGAGCGAAGAAATCGCCATTCCGCTCCGCAAGGTGGCCACCCAGATCGAAAAGCAACTACTGACCCTGCGCACCGATCGAACTCTGCATCTAGATTTATCGCTACAGCGAACGATTCTTGAGTTGCTGTTGTGCTTCAACCCGCTCTGGTTGCGACTTGGACTGGAGGTGGTTTATGGGGAACAGATCGAACTGCATTCGAATCGTGACATCGTCGGGCTAAGCACGTTCATCATCCATCGGCTGTTTCGTGATCGATATCTCGAAGCGCGCAACTCGAGGGCTTACAATCTCTCGAATGCCTATGCAGAACACATGCGGAAGTTTACGCTGCGCATGGTCTTGTTTTTGCTGCTCTTTCTCGATACGGCTAAGCGTCGGAAACTGATAAAACATAACCCTTGCCTGTTTGTGCGTAATGCACCGTACAAGGAGACGCGTGAAATTTTGGCCCGATTCGCTTCAAATCTAGTTGCAGGAATTGGTGACATTACGAAGCATCTGAAGCGTGTCGGTTATACGCTATCGCATAAGCAATCCTTCCTGGACGAGTATCAGTATGCGTTCGAAAATTTAGCCGTAGATTTGCGCGATGGAGTGCGGCTAACGCGCGTGATGGAGATCATTTTGCTGCGAGAGGATTTATCAGCGAGCCTGCGTGTGCCGCCCATATCGCGGTTGCAGAAGATTCACAACATCAATCTCGCTCTCGGTGCGCTGGAACAGGCCGATTATCGCATTGCAGGTGACATCACCGCTAAGGACATTTGTGATGGACACCGTGAACAGACGATGTCGCTTCTGTGGCAGATCGTGTACAAGTTCCGGGCACCGAAGTTTAATGCCGCCGCTATCGTCCTGCAGCGCTGGTGGCGCAACAATTGGCTGCACGTTGTGATTAACCGGCGCGTGGAGGAAAAGCGCCGTTTGCGACGAGAGGCGGCCGCTCGTACGATCCAGGCTGCGGTGCGCGGGTATTGTGTGCGAGTCTGGTACGAAGCGTATCGGGCGCAGCAGCTGCGAACAATCATCACAATTCAGCGGTTTGTGCGACGCTATTTGGCACAAAAGTTGGCTGCTCGAAGGTTTGGTGCGATCGTCCGCATCCAGCAATGGTGGCGCTCGGTACGGGAGATGCGACTAGCACGCGAACGGTATTTGTTGTGTAAGAAATCTGCACTCGTCCTGCAAACTTCCTACCGACGGTTCGTGCTCGCCCGTAAACTTCATGCTGCGGCGTGCATCATAGAAGCGATCCGTGCCGAAGCGAAGCACCGACACCAGCAGGCGACCATCATTCAGCGCACCATCAAATCGTATGTCTTACACCGTAGGTTGCAAGCAATCGTACATGGGATGATAGCGTTCAACCGACGGAAAGCGTTACAGTACCGATCGGCTGCAAAAATTCAATCCTTCTGGCGTATGATAACAACGCGTCGTGTGTTCCGTCGTGTGAGGTTGGCTGTGTTTTGCATTCAACACCGCTGGCGCGAATGTATGGAAGCAAAACGTATGCGGAACCAGTTCATTTTGATACGTTGCAGCGCTATCATACTACAACGCCATGTCCGTGGCTGGATTCAGATGCGTCTGGACAGAAAACGGTACGAGCAAACGCGTGCATTGGTCGTGCAAATGCAGCATCGCTGGCGTGCCATATTGGCGATGCGCAAGGAGCGATCATCCTACGTCACTCTGCGTCGCGTTACGATCAACGTACAGCGCCGTTTCCGTGCACAGCTCACAATGCTTCAAGAAGTGCAGTGTTACAGAACGCTTCGCAACGCCACGTTATCCTTGCAACGACGCTATCGCGCTAACAGAGCGATGATGGAACAACGTCAGCAGTACAGCCAACTGCGTGTCGCCGCTATTTGTCTTCAGAGACGTTTTCGAGCGCAATTGCATATGCGCGCGCAACGTGCTGCATATGCATCCGTGCGGTGTGCAGTTGTCACAATACAGCTACACTATCGGGCTACGCTGCAGATGCGTGCAGAACGTAACCGATTTGTTGCACTCCGTCGGAGTGCCGTCACCGTACAGTCTCGCTACCGCGCCATCCTTGCCGGTCGTCTAGAAAAGGAGCGGTATGAATCCACGCGCAGCACAATTATCGCTGTGCAGCAGAAGTGGCGCGCTCAGCTGGAGATGCGACGTGTCCGCGCACAATATCGTAAGGAGCGCAGCGCGGCGATTGTGCTGCAGCGTGTATGGCGCGCTATAGTGTTGAAACGAAAAATTCGCACCGACTTTCTGCGGTACCGTGCGGCTGCCACAGTGTTACAGCAACGTTATCGTGCACTTCTCCAGGGTCGATCCGTTCGTCGCGAGGTGGAACGCCGTCGTTGTGCGGCTGTAACAATACAGCGCCAACTGCGTGCTTCGTTGCAGATGAAACTGAAACGTGGCGAGTATATGCAAAAGCGTCAAGCGGTTCTCATACTGCAGCGTCGTTTCCGCGCAAAACGATGCGGGTCGCATCAACGCTCGCAATATTTGCAAATTAAACGCAGTGCCATAACTCTGTCCAACTGGTGGGAAGCCACTTTAGCGATGCGACAAGAGCGAGCCTCCTTTTTGAGGCTAAAGTCGGCGGCAATCGTAATGCAGCGTCAATATCGGGCACGGAAGGCGATGCAGGATGCGGTACAGCGGTACGAACGAATCCGCTCGGTTGTCTTGTTCATACAGCACAAGTATCGGGCGCAACGTGCGATGGAAAAATGTCGCGGCCGATTTCTTAATCTAAGGAGTGCGTCGATAGTTGTGCAGGAATTTTATCGCGGTTACAGACAAACGAAGCACGATCGATTGGTGTTCCTGCGGCTACGGGCGACCGTCGTATCGGTGCAGCGCCGCTTTCGTGGTAAGCTTCTTGCGCGTCTAGCGACAAATGAATACGAACAGAAGAAGAAGGCGGCAGTGTTGCTGCAGCGCTGGTTCCGTGGTCATCGGGCGATGGTTGCAGAACGGGCACGTTTTGCCACGCTTAAACGAGCTACCAAAATTATTCAGCAGCACCACCGAGCGCGTTGCAGAATGATCCAGGAGAAGCTGAAGTTTGCTCGTATTCGTCACTCGGTCGCAATTATTCAGACTCGCTGGAGAGCAACACTCCTGATGCGCCAGGAGCGTGCGGAATACCGGCGGGTATTAGCTGCCACGCGCACCATTCAGACACACTATCGGGCATATCGTAAACGATTGGTCGACGAGTCAAGCTATCGCATTTACCGCAGCGCCGTGATCGTCGTTCAGCGGCGTTTTCGCGAAAAATTATCCACCCGATACGAGCGATATAGATTCGAGGCGATTCGTCGCACGGTGTATGGTTTGCAGACTTACGCGCGCGGTCACCTTGCACGTCGTGCCTTCCGTGCGATGTTAACGCCAGAGTATTTCGAACGAAAAAAGTGCGAAAAAGCCGCCCGACGGATACAGGCCTGGTGGCGCGGAGCTTACCATCGGAAGCGCTTCCAGACGGCGGGGATGCGTAAAATCGCCCAACAGATGGTGATAAGCCGTCGCGAAGCACGACGCGATCCGAACAACCGGTTGAGCAACGTATGCCGGCTTTGTTTGCGCTTCCTGCAAAGTCGATTCAGTTCATCGGAAGCGATCGGAATACTGCAGCGTTTAGAGCGATTGTCACGGCTGGTACCGCATCTGCTCGTGAACGATGCCGTCTTTTTGGCGGTGTTTTGCTACAATACGATGGCGCAAGCGATTCGTTCGGAGGTGGACAAGATATTGATCGAAATTTGCGCGCGAATTATACTGAACCTGGCACGCTTCAAGGGCACCAAGGAGCAGGCATTCCAGGTACGTGATTTTCTTCGTCATTGGACTATATATTTCGTTTGATGTTATCATGATAGCGCCACTGTTGAATATTATCAACACGCATTACCGATAGTAGATGGTGGTATTTTATTTTAATGGAAACCAAGTTACTTTAACTTGCCGAACTGCTCCAGCTAGTTTTAACGATGATGTAAATCCTTAAATAAGCCGTACCCATGAAGCTCGTTCGTTTGTTTTTACTTGCAGGAAGACGGACTGGTTACAGTTTCACAGATGCTGCTACGCTGGTGCGATAAGGACTGTGGTATCTTCAGCACTCTTTGCACACTGTTGTGGGTACTTGCGCACGATATCAAAAAGAAAAATGTAAGACTTTTGTAAATCCATTCAAGTACCTTTCCATGCCAACCTACTGTATCCTTAACGTTTCTTGCAGGCAATTCGTCGCTACATGATTACGAAGGACGCCATTTACATGCTGCGCGAGACAAAGAAACTGGTTCAGCGCAAAGAAAAGATGAAGAAGAATGTCCAACGTCCGGTCGGGTGTTTGGTCGCACCGAATCCGCAGCTGATGCGAACGGAACCATCACTGGATCCGGATTTCGGAGTAAATCGTAGCAAACCGTACGTGTTTTACTCAAACGTTTTTGCTTTCGAACGTATACTGACAATGTTGGAAGTGGACCTCTCTTGAGAAGCCGCAATATAATAATGTTCTTGGGGCGTGACGTGTTGGCGGATGAATAAGTTATTAATGTTTTATCACGCATTAGTGTTGGATTTGTTCGTTTTCATTTACGCGTATGTTTTATCGTTTATCTATTTGCTCTTGTACACGGATCTTTTAATTCATTACTCAAATGCATACCTTCCTCTGATATAAATGTCTTGTATGTTTTGTGAACCTGTGTTCAAATCTCTAGTATTCCAAGTCTTTGTAAATTGAGGTCCATGGTCTCAAGAAAGTAATCACTGGAATTTATACCTTTCGATCGAGAAAATGTACCGCAGCAGTAAATAGTGAAACACATAAGATATTTTCAAGTTTCATTACAATTTATTATTTAGAAGCTTTAGATGAAATAAATAATGTCTTCAGTTACTCTACATGCTAACAGTGTACGACCGTGTTGTGCACTAACTTATCTTTCCTTCCCATGGTCTGATCAACTAGCTGTACAATGCGATCACGGGCATTAGCAACGACCACAGAATAGTTTGCTGCGAATCAGGCTAAAATATGGACTGCTGCAGCACCATGCTGGTCGGTACCTCAATCGAGTCGATGGTTGCTAAGGTTCTTGTTGTAATGGTGTCCATCTTTGTCTTCGCTAACGTCGTCCAGTGGCCGTTCGTCGTAATATGCGTCGGTAGTTATATGATCGTCAGATGACGAAGCTTGCGTAATGGGTTCATCGTTCCGTGCGTGAGCGTTTGTTGCCGTGCTGTCTTCCAGACCCTCCTCTGCATCGGCATAATCGAAATCGATCTCGTCCATCCGTTGCTGTGCGTTAACCTGTGTATGATGCAAGATGGTCGTAAAATAATTTTGGTTCATAAATATGAGAACCGGTTGAGTTTTTGTAGTAATGTATGGTATAGGAAAAACATGTGCTTCTGGACAATGTTCCATTTTTCATGGTTAAATTTTAAACTAAATGGTAGTAAAGAAACGAACACTTAATTACCCATTGGTATAAAGAAAAATCGAAGTTATTCCTGTATCAATCATAATAGTGTTATGGTATGTTAGTTAACTCCAAATGGCATAGAAGTTGATTTGCTTTTGTTAAGTCTGCCCTGTCAAAACAAGTATGTATCTTAAGTTTGGATACTGACATTGTTGGAGTATTCATGCTCTCCATCCGGCACATATATCCGCAACGGGCTCTGGGTTGTCTGCGGCTCTAGCGTACTGCCAATGGCCGCGTGATGATGATGGAACTGTTGCACGGCACTGCTAGAACCTTGCGCCGATTTGTCCTGCTGCAACCCACCGAGAATGTTGGACACGGCTAGCTGATGTTCCTGGTACGCCTGCAAGTAATCGGCATTGCTTTCCTGCTGATACTGCTGCGGTAGCGGATGTTGTTGTACTTGGTGCTGCTCCTGTTGATGCTGCATCTGCTGCTGGTACTGCTGCTGCTGCTGCTGTTGGTACTGGTGCTGCTGTTGCTGCTGGTGGTACAGCTCCTGCTGTGCCTGTGCCAGAATGCGATCGTTCTCCTTCTGTCGCTCGGACAACTCGTAGAAGGTGTGATGTGCGGGCGGTTGTTGCACCGCAGTCGGCTGATCTACCTGATAGTGGTAGTAGTCGGCCGGCGAGAGATTGTTGTGCAGATTGATCATGCCGTAGTTGAGCAGGTTCGCTATCTCGCCATCGGTCATTTGGCGTTGAGGTGAACCCTTGCTCTGTTGATGCTGTTGGATGAGCTGCTGCTGGAGCTGCTGCTCGAGCTGGTTCAGCTGCGGGATCTGCTGCTGATGTATAGCCGGTTGCTCGTGACCTACGAGCTGTGCGTAGGTGGGCATATCCGACGAGTGATGGTTGTGGATGTCGTTCAGCTGGATCTGATTCACCACCGACTGTAGTTCATGCAGTTGGTCCTGTGTGGCCGACAGTATTTGACCCGTGCTGGCTGCCGGTTCGCTGTGCTTGTACGTGTTGTATGAATTGAAGAGCACGGTTGTTGGAACGGGAGGCGCTTGCGTTTGTGTCTGCACATGGAGTTGTGGTTGCTGTTGCTGATGTTGCTGCTGCTGTTGTTGCTGTTGTTGCTGCTGGAGCTGTTGATGTTGCATTGTACCAAGGAAGTGGGTGTCCGGCTTGAACAGATTCACGGCCGCCTGCTGTTGGTGGGTGTTGAAAAGGTTGTTGGACTGGGTCACGAGATAGGTGGGATTATAGAGCTGGAATTAAAAGAACCCCGAGGAAGACGGGAAGCGCAGGAGAAGGATAAACAGTATTAGCGTGTGTGCGTACAATTAGTGCGGCGAAGGGTGGTGATTGTGGTGGGGATGATACTGCTGATGCTGATGATCGTCAGTGCGGGTTGGCGTTTGGTCACTAACCGAAACGGGCATCTCCTGAAGCATGGCCGTCTGTTGCAGGATGTGCTGCTGCAGCTGTGGCTGCGTCGCGAGTGGAATAGCGTAGCTAGCCTGGGGAACCGCGTTGACGTACTGGATGACGGCTGAGGCGCTGGTCTGCGGTTGGAGCGGATAGTGTGCTACCGGCGATTGTACGAGAACGCTTGCTGGGGCAAACTTTCCGTTGCTTGGAATGCTGAGCGGATCGGAGGTCGGAACGAGCGTTTTGCTGGGTAACGATGGGTCCGGATCCGGCGCAAAGTACGTCTTCTTGCCGGAGTAGATATCTCCGATGGTTACGTCGTTCGAGTGCTCTTCGGTAACCTGGTACTGGTGCGGATTACCAATGGCGTGATGATGAGGTACCGGCTGTAATGGAGAGGTGATCGAGAAGGATATGAAGCGACATCGATTGTGCTCAAGTGGCGTCCCCGAACACGTACCGTCGGGCTTAGGTTTAGGAAGGCAGGTTTCGCCGTAAACGTAGGCTTGGTGGTCTTAACTTCGATCTCCAGCTTGTTGCTGTCCTCGTAGGATGTGACGCGGATTTGATTCGGTGCTTTCGGGGGATTCGTGAGCCCAAGGTTCGGGGCCGGGATCGTATGGATCGCTCCATCCTTGTGAGAGGTTAGCTTCGTGGTGATCTGGAAAAGTGATGGAGGAATGACGGAAATCACTAGTGTGTCTTGTGACGCCCCATTTCACGCCCGACGTACCGGTTTGAGCTTTTCGAATACTATCTCTCCCGTGGTCGGTCCCGGTGGTGAGCTGTGGAACTTGTGGTGCTTAATGCTGGCCGCTGCGAACGCAAGCGATGGTGGTGGCCGTTTCAGTAGCGGTTGCTTCATATGCGAATGGTGGCTTAGAATGGATTTGATGGGTCTTTTCAAACTGCAACAGAGAGGAGACATCCCGTGCCATGGCGTGAGTAGTTCATGCGGATGCAAGCACACGCAAACGAGGCGAAAGTACCCCAATACGGGGAGAAAAGAAATATCCGTACCTCATAATCATCGATGGAGCTGGCCGAATCGCTACTGGTGCAAGGCGTGTACCGGAACGGAATTGCGTCATGTAGGGTTTGTACTTGGGCACAAAGCTCGGGTACAGCATCGGTGACTTGGTGTAAGCCGATGGGTGCAGTGGCTTGAACGGGGGTGCATGATCGCCGACGGTTAGGACGGCGCACAGCGATAGCAGCAGCAGGAGCAGCACCTGCAATTGATGATGGCGTTAAAAACATAACGGTCGAACGGATGGGGTGTTTGCGGCGATATTAATTATTCAATACTGGACCATGCACGGAACGGTGGCAACAAGATATTTTATTTTTCTTTTCTCTAAAACGCATGCAAATGGCGATATTGTTCTACACGCGATTTGAGGTGAAATTTGATCCATTAAAACAGAGAACGTAATTCACAAAAACCATAGCAGCTTAATATAAACTTTCATGCCGTTTTTCACTAAGTAACGTTTAAACATTGTCAGTCTTCTTCTTCTTTCGCCGTGCGACCGTTGTCATGGATGCCGTTTTACAGTTACTAGACTGATTTTTGCACCATAGCTGGTTTGTCACTCCTCGCTGGGGAGTGGGATTGTGGTACTGTTGTGTAGAAGAATATAATAGTAGAATAATATTAACCCGCAAAATTATCTTCTTAACCTACGCGAGTTCATTATTTTTTTAAAGTAATAATTGAAAAAATGTAAACCAGCTTTCGTAAAATATAATCAGCTTTCAAGAGTACACATTTTACAAGAAATTTATTTCAAATCAAAAGAAAAAACTCGGTAAGATAAACCAAATTTCTTTTCACGTTAATAGCTAATACGGGCAATATGTAGCAATATGTAACAAAATCTCATTTTTGTTTCGCTCCATGCTAATGAAAGCAATGCTTTTCGCGATCGACTAACAACGAATTTCACAGCATCGCAACATATCGTGCGATCAATTTCATAGTTGCCTGGTTTTTCTGGTACGGAGGAACCGAAAGCAATTATTAGCTTGTTCGACCAACCGGAACAACGGAGTGGCGGGCACAGTGTAGAGTCAGTTTTTTTTTTATAACGACGTCTGTTTAAAACGAAAAAAAAAATCAAATAATTTGAATTTCGATAGTACAGCATCACAACTTCAAATTGCGAGATCA